>OY757017.1:158162765-158211463 GCA_963580285.1 Lucinisca nassula
TTTTTAGCATAGAATAGAATAGAATAGAATAGAATAGAATATTTTTTATTGCACAGATATACCCATAATTTGGGTTATAGGCAAATCAATGGCATATGGCAACAAACAAATGATGAACAATACCCACCCCCTTCGAAGCACACACAGCCACACACAATACTAACGCACATGCATGATAAAATCATCATCAGTGACGGAATACACAGTCAATGGTTTGGAGTGCGAGATTAAAAATCATTTTTAAAAAAACTATGTAATGCAGCATTCTTTTATGTATTTACCGATAGCTGTAATAACATTTTTGTTATCATTTGTCATTAGCTCAAAGAATGTTTTAGACGGATCAAGACTTAACAAAATGTTCAGATCTTTTAGAGAGTCATAAAGTGTTTTCCTTTGGTCTTCATACTTTTGACATTGACACAGAAAGTGAACTTCGTCTTCAACAAGGTTACATAAAGTGCATAATCTTTCATCTGGACGTTCGCCCAAATATCTACCACGTTCAATTCTAAGTCTGTGAGCACTGACTCTGAAAGAAGATAAACCCTTTCTAATAGTTTTATCATAAATGTCATCAAGATAAGACTCAAAACAGAAATTCATTTTCAAAACTTTATATGTACGTAACTTTTTCATTGACTCAGAATTTAACATTTGCTTTTTCCAAAATGTCACAAATCTTTCTTTAAGTTTGTTTTTTATTGCTGTAAGTAAAGAGTGTGAATCAAATGTACAGTGGTTATTCCAAACATGTGAGAAGCCTAGGTCTTGTAGTACATTTTTGACAAATTGAATCCAAAGAAATTTATCATTTGTACTATTTAGTTGTTCTAAATATGCTTTCGCTATCAATGATTCGCTACTAGATTGAATAATATGCATCCAAAAATTAAGGCAACTTGTAATACTTGAAATTATTAATGGGAACTGACCAAGTTCACTAAATACTGCAAAATTACAAGCCTTAGAGTGAACTCCACGAACATACTTGCAAAAACGTGTATGTATTTTATCATATTCGGAATTACTCTTAAATGACAACTCAAATAAGTCATCTAGGGTTTTCCCTTTGTAACCTGGTTTATAAGCTGTCCAAATTTCACTTCCATACAGTGCTATAGGTTTTATAAGAGTGTCAAAGATGTGTAGAACAGCAGAAGGTTTTAACCCTTTATCAAAAATGCTTTGTTTTATAGAAAACAAAGCCCTATTTGCTTTCAGACTCAAGTGTTTTTCTGCCACTGAGAATTTGGTGGAACTTGAGAAAGTGACACCAAGATACTTATATTGAGTTACATACTCCATTTCCTCACCTCCTATATTAAACCTAAATTTATCTTTTGAAATACGACCCGTTTTAGAAAATACCATAATTTTAGATTTTTCTATATTAATAGCAAGTCCCCAATTTGTACAAAACTCATATACTTTGTCAATATTTCTTTGCAGACCGGCTTCTGAGGTTGCCAACAAAACCAAATCATCGGCATACAACAAATGACTTATTCTAGTGTCATGTAAAATGGGCACATCATTAACACACATCTCATCACCAATATCATTTATAAATATATTGAATAATAATGGACTAAGAACATTACCCTGATGAACACCTTGATTGATCATAATTGGCCCTGTCAGTGAGTTCTTGCATTTAACACGTGAAATAGAACCTCGATACCTCGCCGCACTTAATCCTTGTTAATAGAAGCTTGATGAGAAAAAGTCAGCTGACCAACAAAAACGAAAACAAACTAAAAAAAAAAGATAATATTTTTGTCTTTCTGTGTTGATAACTTGAACAGAAGACGAACAGAATGACAATTCCGAGCTCAGTGTTGGCAGCAGGCTGGATTCCGTTTGTTGTTGTCATTGCGGTAAAGAAATTCCGCCAGTTCTTTTTTTTCGCTCCTACGTGCTATTTGTCGATCATCAAATGAATTCGAACACTTACATTGCTGAACATCTGGACTTTTAGATGTATATGTCCCTTTTTGTTCCTACTTTTTCAGCTACACACTCATACTTGATCATTTTGAGCAGGACAAAGCAATGTTGTGTAACGGTTATGGATATATACCACTTCTACAGCCTTGCTGTAGGAGCCGGCTCTTTTAGCGATGCGTGTAGAGTGGTAGGATTATTCACGAAGTTAAGCAACAGATATCGCGGTTAGTACCTGGATGGGTGACCGCGACGCTTGACTTCATGGACAGCCCGGCTTAGGCTACATTGGTGGCAGTGGCGGGATGGAATTAGAGCCGCTGGTTTGTTACATGGTCTCCGCCCTCGAGTTAGCCTGGTGAGGCATGTGTGACATCGGGACAAAGTCAAGAGATGAGGGGGAGAAATGTAACGGTTATGGATATATACTACTTGTACAGCCTTGCTGTAGGAGCCGGCTCTTTTAGTGACGCCTGTAGAGTGGTTGGAGTATTCACGAAGTTAAGCAACGGATATCACGGTTAGTACCTGGATAGGTTACCGCGTTGCTTGACGTTGTGGATGACCCAGCTTACGCTACAATTGTATAAATTACGGTCTATCTATCTGGTCACAGGGTTAGTTCGCCTGTCAGTCACTTCTCCTGTGGGTCAGTTCGCCCTGGGTCGATTCACCGTGATTTCGCCCTTAATTTTGCTCAAGTTTTATGGAATACGGCAATGTATGGTTTGGCATATAAAGGGGTAGATGCCCCCTTTTGAGGGCCTTTGTGGGGAAGATATCCCAGCTCTATCTATCTATCTTCGTGTACTGAGTCTGTCATACTTGGCCATTACCTCATTTAGTTGGGTGGCTAAATTTAGAATTTAGCTTAAAAAAAAATCATCACTGCTGGATGAGTTCTTAAAACTATTTACAATCCAAACAACAGAGGTATCCTAAAACGCATACCTCTGAGTCTCAATCTTATACCGTGCGAGCTTTGGACTCTTCTACGGTCTTGGAATTCACCGCAGAAGAGGGAAGACTAGGAATAGTTCTAGGAAAGAAGGAATTTTTCAGGGCATCACTATAGGACTGGTACCTATGATACTGTGAGTTGTTTGCCTTTGATGCCCTTGTTCGGGTTGACAGTGTTGTATGGGGTCAAGTACTTATCCTTATCAATAGATACTGTACCAGAGTGTATCTTGTAGAAGAAGGTTAAGGAGGACTGCTCATGACAGGCCTCCAGGGATGGCCACTCGAGTTCATTAAGCATGTCACCGACGCTACTTCTATTTCGCCATCGTCTGCAGGTCCATCGAGCAGCTGTCCTCTGCACCTTCTCCACCTGCTGAATCTGAATTTTAACATAGGGATGCCAAATGGGTGATGCATATTCAAGTTGAGGGCGAACCAATGTTTTATATGCAACATTCTTTGTCTGCCTAGGAGCAAAAGCCAAATTACGTCTGAGAAATCCTAGTGTCCTAGTTGCTTTTGATGTAATCTCTGAAATATGTTGACCCCAATCAAGATCGTCAGTGATGGTGATACCAAGATATTTGGCGGACTGAACCTGCTCCAAGGTTTGTTGGTGGAGTGTATAATCAAATTTGATTTGTTTGTCCTGAAGGTGTCGTGACACCCTCATTGAATGACATTTGGCCGCATTGAACTTCATCTGCCAATCGGCCTCCTACTGTGCAAGTCGGTCCAGGTCATCTTGTAAGATACGACAATCAGAAGGTGAATATATGTCCCTATACAGAACACAATCATCAGTAAACAAACGGACAGATGACCTGATATTATCAGGGAGATCATTAATGAATACCAAAAAGAGGACTGGTCCAAGAACCGAACCTTGGAGGACACCAGATAGAAGAGGGACTGGATCAGATGCTTGGCTATCAAGTACAACTTGTTGTGAGCGCCCAGAGAGCCATGAGCTAATCCACTTATGTGTGGATCCTCTTATCCCATAATAGTCCAATTTATACAATAGCCTCCTGTGTGGAACCTTGTCAAAGGCCTTTGCAAAGTCCATGATGATCAAGTCAGTCTGTTTGTGGCCACGGTTTATGGCCCCATCTAGATTGCTCACAATGTTATGGAAAAATTGGACTAATTGAGTTTCACAAGACCTTTGACTTCGGAAACCATGTTGACAGTCAGCAAGAATGCTCTCAAAGGCTAGGTGCTTGTTAATGTTACTTACTAATACATGTATATGCTCCAGGGTCTTGCAGCAGATGCATGTAAGCGACACTGGTCTATAATTTGCTGCATCATATTTTTCACCTTTCTTATAGACCGGGGTGACATTTGCTTGTTGCCTCTTATCTGGTACAGTGCCCTTGGCAAGTGATTCATTGAAGACATAGGCCAGCACAGGAGAAATTTCAGCACTACATTCCTTAAGCACCCTGGCATTCAGGCCATCGGGCCCAGATGCCTTATGTATTTTGAGCTTACCCAACAGTTTAGCGACCATGTTGGGGTCAACTGTTATATCCCCCATAGAGTGGAACGGACTAGAACCTGTAGTTGGTAGCTCACCGTCAGTTTCACGCGTAAATACTGATTGAAACTGTTTATTACATATGTTAGCCTTATTGCGCGAATCTGTTTTTAGAATTCCGATTTCCCTTAACGAAGTGATCCCAAACGCTTCCTTTTTCAGGGATTTTACAAATGACCAAAACTTTTTTTTAACTTTAACACTCTTCTGTGGACTATTGGGATCTATGTTGTCATCTTCAAAGGTAAATATGCTCGAAACATGCTTCCAATATGCATCTCTTATTACCTTTTGTACATGTGCTCTGAACCGATTGTAATGGTTCTTAACGTCAGGGCTGCTAGACTTACGAGCACGGAAATACATTCTATTTCGTCTTCTTATGAGATGTTAGATCAAGTTATCGATCCACGGTGCACTATACTTGGTTTTGGTCATTTTTGTTGGAATAAACCTTTCCATTGCCGCAGTTAATTCGGACTTAACAGATATGCGTGAGAGGTCAGAGGAAAGGAACGAATCCTTAAATCGCGCCATATGGTCTCGCAGACCATCCATATCCGCACGTTTATATAAAAATATTTTACGCAGGGCTTGTCTGATTCGTTTAGCTTTTATATCATATTCAACAAGGACTATGTTTTGATCAGCCTTGCCGATCGGGGGCATCCCCTTCACTCGACTAACTGGGGATGGAGAATTTGTAAAAATAGGTCAAGGGTTTTATCTTGCTGGGTAGGTATATTTACTACTTGGGAGAGGCAATGTTCTTTGATTATGTCCAAAAGTTGTTGCTGTGTCTGCCTTTTAGGTACCCCAAAGGGC
This sequence comes from Lucinisca nassula, assembly GCA_963580285.1. Classification (NCBI taxonomy): domain Eukaryota; kingdom Metazoa; phylum Mollusca; class Bivalvia; order Lucinida; family Lucinidae; genus Lucinisca; species Lucinisca nassula. The sequence goes on from OY757017.1 coordinate 158,168,044, forward strand.
ACCTGCATGTTGCTCCATAATGATAACAATTCTTTGCAATGTAACAGGACTTTTATGACCGTGAAAAAGGCTGTGGATATGGAAGAGTGTGACATTTCTCTCACTTCTGCTGAAAACATATATTCTTCGTAGATCCACTTTTAATATTGCCTATGTTTTAGAAACAGACACAGGTATCATGTGGGGTTCAGAGTCAGATGTCTGCATTGCATAGACTTGCTAACATAATGTTCAGTTTAGTCAACAGCTGTTCTTTCTGCACAAGTAGTGACATAATTATGTCCATGTGGACTGATCATACTTGGCATTTGGCCATTTTGTTGGAAAGTAACTGTCCTTTTGGCCTGCCTTTGTTTAGGTTTCCATTATGGTCTGGTCGATTTGTGTTTGTGTTTCTTTCCCTTTGGTATCTTTGTTGGGTGGAGTAAGTTAATTACACGATTTCTGATCTTTGTTTTACTTCTACTTGACAAGTACCGTTACGAAAACATGTCTATTCAAGTTTATGGATATTTTTCCTCCATAAAATGAAAATGCTCTGATGAAAAATTATCGTATTTCTAATATTTCTGCTCCAAACATAGCCTGTGGGTACTCGGTAGAACAAGAACCAACAACATATTTAAGCAAAAAAAGTAAGAAAATAATGAATACCAGTGCCAGTTTTACTTGAAGTCTTCATAAAAGTTGTGCTTAATGTGGTCAAAATTATATAAAACAATTTTTAAGGAATAACCGTTGTGAATATTGTAAAAATGTCATTAATGGTCATTTAATTCAAATTCGACCTAAATGTACATTGTAGATATTAATTGTAACGGAAGAGAAAATATAAAATCTCTGGATTGGTAATTTTTGCTCGGCCCAGCCTGGCACGGCCTTGGCTTTTATACCTGACCATAAGTTACTGTTTACCCAACACCATTTACCAGACTTATCAGTAAGTATTTAACTTGAACTCAACTCATAAAAGTGTTGTATGGCTAGGCTCTCATCTCTCATCTGAGCTTGTCTCCTTCTAGCAGGTTCTTTCAAGATGGCGGTGTCTCGTACAGCATGCTTAAACGTTTCGTCACCATGGAAAATGTCACTTCCGGAGGTGGTTCATCTCAACCGTGAAAGTCGGCATCCCAGGTCACCACACTCCTCCCCAATTTCATTTTGAAAGACTGCCCACTGCCTAGCAGCTTGTGGTCAATTCAGGAGCATGCTTAACCACTTGTAACATATTCAGGTCTTACCGTACCTAGCCACTTGTAGCATGATTAGTAGTCATTGTAGGAACAAGACAAGAATTTAAGTAACAATATCTCAGTAGACCTGATATTGTCCCATTTTGGTATACACAGTTTGCTAAGGCCTGTCTGTGCAAATACATATGGTAAATTATTATATACCCAGAAAATGTCCCGTTTACTTTGTACAGGAGTAACTGGTCAATATTTTTCCATATTGCCCGTACGTAGTCAAGTTGATATTGCCCGGAGATAAGGAGTCTCGTGCAAAATAGAACTACTTTCAAATTTCTTAGTTTTGAATCATAGCACTCTGCAGCCATTGTGTCGTACGAATCGACTGAAAGAATTAAGAAACAAAACGAATGTTGGCTGTGAGGCAAAGTATAAAGCGCACTTTATGCTAACAAATACAACCTACCTGCAATCTGTTAAGGTTTACAAAACATTCTTGCAGTAAATCAGGAATATTTTGACAGAAACAAAACGGACACTCCAGAAAAAATGGCGTCCTGCATTGACAAACGTTGATGTTTTTAATGACGTCACATCCAACAACGTTAATGTCATATTCACTTTGGCGCCATTGGGCGTGGTTTTGTAATGTGTATGAAGACATTTAACGATGAGCATTATTTTCTATTTCAAGCCACTTAAAATATATATTATCATTTTACATTCCGATTTCAATGCCAGGCAGTCCTGAGTTTTCAAAGAGTTAAAGTTTTGGGTATATTATAATAAAAAGGTTATTGGCTTTATATTGTGAAATATTCGGCCCTCGTTCATATGGCGGAGACGCACTCACAAGCTCGTGCATCCTTCGCCATATGAACTCGGGCCGAATATTTCACAATATAAAGTCAATAACCTATAAGTACAACATATGTAAGAGTTATGCCCAGACAGAAAGCCAAACAAGTAAAATCATGACCAAATTTTCTGTCACAAGTGATTATTATTGACAAAATTTTCATTCACAAGTGATTACGTATCACATTATAGATCACACTGGCAAGACTGATAATCAATTATCTTTTCGGCTCATATCAGACAACCCTAGTTAACCTTTAGCCTGCTGTAGGCGAAAAGCCCTATCTTTGGAAACAGTGTAGATCCAGATCAGATGGCTTCTGAAGAAGCCATCTGATCAGGATCGACATTCATTTTATGAATATGTGGAAATAAAATGCATCAAGTAATCTGATTGGTTCAAAGTCAGAAATGGGTGTGGCTTAATTGAATATTCAGCAGGTTAAAGAATAAAGAAAAGACAAAGCTGAAAGAAGCTTGTCATATTTCCTCATCAGCTTTTAATAATGTTTAACCCTTATTGTACCAAAATGGAATCCGTAGACTAGATAAGGCGGGTATTTGGTGATAATTCAGGGATAATTTTCTTTATCTCTCAACAAAAACATATGTTGTGGGTATTCATTTGAACCGCCTCAATGAGGCGGTTCAAATGAATACCACAACATTTGTTTTTGTTGAACAATAAGAAAAATTATCCCTCAATTATCAACAAATACGCACCTTATCTAGTCTACTGTCAGGAATCTTCTGCCTTATTAGCTGCACAAGTCCATGTCAAACTTTAGGAGCGTCAGACTGTGTTTTCTTAAACATCTACATGTATTTGGAAAATAGCTAAGCTCTTGCAAACTTTGCAGCCCCCTATCAGATGCCGCAATTGCGGCATCTGATCTGGGCCTGCACTGTTTGCCAATTGCCTGTTTTTGGGTTTCTGGTTCAAAATGGATTACTACGTATTTATTAGAATTCATGAAGCAATGAATTTGCTTACTAAGTATTCTTCGAATCTTAATCAACCAATTCTGGTAATTTTTACTGTCGTGTCTGCTTTAAGCATGTCACGATATAGGAGGTTGGTTTTCCGTAAGTTCGCCCGTTTGTTGGCAGTGATTTGTGTTGCCGCTGATATTAACCTCAGGTAAAACAAACAAAAATGTAAATACAACAAATTTTATTTCTTCATGTTTCAGTTGGTGTTGATTTTCTCAGCTGTGTACATCAAATATTACATGAGTAAGACTGAGAGCGAGTGGTCGACAACCATCATCGCCATTATTGCCTTGAGTGTCACCCTACTGACCACTGCTCTCATACCAGTTGATGTTTTCCTCGTCTCATTTATGAAGACTTCGGATGGTGTGTTCAAAGATTGGGCAGCCCTGAACTCGACAAGAAATTCACTAGAAGAGTCAGTTCTCATAGGATATTATAGTAAGTATTTATCAACTGATAAGGTTGGTAGATCTTGATTTGGTTTTTTTTGTGGGGGGGTGGGGGGGGGGTTAAGGCCCTTTCAACATTATTTCTTTTATATCGAGGCAGTTGTTAATCAGAGGTGGGCAAAAACTGGAGTACCCAGAAAACAACCTGTTGCAGAATTTGGTGTCTCAGTGGTATTCCTACGCTTATTCATGTACTGGTTTATTAATCCCCCATCGCAAAGCGGAGTGGGGTTCTTCATCATTGGCCTAATATATAATCTTTTCTTATTGTCACGCCTGCTTTAAGCATGGCACGATATAGGCGTCTGGTTTTCCGTCCGTTCATCTGTTTGTCCGTCCACAATTGCGTCAACCCTTGCGTTCACCCTAATGTAAGAGTCCATTTCTCAACTACTATTAGTGTCTCATTCATGATTCTTGGTACAAACTTCCATCTTGGGATAGCAACTTGAAACCAAGCATCCATATTTTACCTTGACCAACATTTCATGGTTCTTTGACTTTGTCAAATACTGCGTCAACCCCAGCATTCACCCTAATGTAAGAGTCCATTTCTCAACAAATATTAGAGCCTCATTAATAATTCTTGGTACAAACTTGCATTTTAGGATAGCAACTTGAAAGCAAGCATCCATATTTTACCTTGACCTACATTTCATGGTTCACCGACTTTGTAAAATATTGTATCTACATGTACTATCTACCCTAGTGTTCACCCTTATGTATGAGTCCATTTCTCAATAAGTATAAGAGCTTCTTGAATGATATTTGGTAGAAGCTTGTATCTAGGGATGGCAATCTTAATACAGGCATCCAAATTTGACCTTGACCTACATTTTATGGTTCACTGACTTCGTTTATATTGCATTTACCCAAATAAATGAGTCCATTTCTTAAGAACTATAAGAGCTCCAGTAAAGATACTCGATACAATCATGCAGCTAGAGATGACAACTTTAATGCATGCATCCAAATTTCACATTTACCTTCATGGTTTTGGGACATAGCACCTTCACAGGCGCGACATAGCCTTTGGCGGAATTCTTGTTTCTAATGGGTACACACAATATATGTTTTTGTGCAGAAATAATACAAGTATCAGAACTTTTTTGATGGAAAAAGCACCTTGTCTTTAGGCTATGGCTTGTTTTTTCTAAATGCCTTATGATCTGTTTACAGTTGTATGTTCCCTACAAGATATAAGTGGTCATCTATGTTACTTTTTATCTTGAGCTTGGTGCTTGTTTATGTTTCAGTCTTATATGGTTTGATCACAGTCTGCCTATTTTTGTTGCTGCCTTTCATGTACTTCTTCTATGAGGAGAGAGAAGAAGATGCTAGTTGTAAATCAGTAAGTTAACCCTTATCCTGCTGAATAACAAAATTAGTCAGATATCAAAGAATCATACTTGATACCATATTGATCCTTAGTATAGGGACAGACATGCTTAAGCAAATGGTCAGACCCAGATCAGACTGCTCCTAAAGTGAACTGTTTGTTGTTCTGTCTGCACTTTGGATTCTAAAACAAATTTGTTAAATTTTAAGAGAATTACAGCAAGTCATTAAGGTGTCCAATTTTTAAGAATTTTATGGTAGGATCCTGTCATCTTATTAGGTTCTTCACTGTATGTCACTCATCCAGCTATATTGAGACACAAAGTCAAGTAGTAAGTTTTACTCGTTCAAATTTAAGAACAGTATGGTTAGTTGATTCAAATCTTTACAATCATGAAATTACACCTATATACTTTTGATTCCCTTAAACCCCACATTTATTTAATAAAATAGGGGTTTAGTGGGGTATACTTATAGGTTATTGACTTCATTATACCCCGACATACGAAGTATGTCAGGGGGTCTATAGTTTTCGTCTTTCCGTCCGTTCGTTAGTTCATTCATTCTCCTTTACGTCAAATTTTTGCCTTAAACCTTTTTGATTGCTCATATCACTGTAACCACTTGTTAGATTCTCTTCATATTTGGTACAGGATATCTCTATAGCATTACCTTTGATATGGAGTATATTTGCTCCTGGGTCAAGCCCCTGGGTGGGCTGTCCATCTGTCTGTCTGTCTGTCTGACTGTCAGTCAACTTGTATGTCAAAGTTTTGTGTTAAACCTTTTTGATTGCTTATAACTCTGTAACCACATGTTAGATTGTCTTCATTTTTGGCACACGATAGCTCTATAGCATAACCTTTTCATTTGAATTATCTAAGTCCCTGGGTCAAGCCCCTGGGTAGGCTGTCCGTCTGTCTGTCTGTCAGTCAACGTTTACGTCAAAGTTTTGTGGGTCAAGCCCCTGGGTGGGCTGTCTGTCTGTCTGTCAGTCAACTTGTATGTCCAAGTTTTGTGTTAAACCTATTTGATTGCTCATATCACTGTAACCACTTGTTAGATTCTCTTCATATTTGGTACAGGATATCTCTATAGCATGACCTTTGATATGGAGTATCTTTGCTCCTGGGTCAAGCCCCTGGGTGGGCTGTCCATCTGTCTGTCTGTCAGTCAACTTGTATGTCAAAGTTTTGTGTTAAACGTTTTTGATTGCTTATTTCTCTGTAACTGTATGTTAGATTGTCTTCATGTTTGGTACAGGGTATCTCTGTAGCATAACTTTTTCATTTGGAATATCTAAGCCCCTGGGTGGGCTGTCCGTCTGTCTGTTTGTCAACTTTTACGTCAAAGTTTTTGTGTTAAACATTTTTGATTGCTCATATCTCTCTAAGAACATGTTAGATTCTCAGCAAATTACGCAAAGGCAAGCTTGACTGATATTACTATACTAAAATACTTGTTTAAATTCAGAAACTATATATGGAAAGAAGCTATAGGCATTGCCATTTCCAGCAGAGGGAATGGAACTTGTCGCGGGTATACGTGCCCCACTGGGCACTTTCTCTAGTATTGTGAAATATTCGGCCCGAGTTCATATGGCGAAGGACGCACGAGCTTGCGAGTGCGTCTCCACCATATGAACGAGGGCCGAATATTTCACAATATAAAGTCAATAACCTTTTTATTATATACTCAAAACTTTAACTCTTTCAAAACTCAGGACTGCCTGGCATAGACATCTGAATGTAAAATGATAATATATACTTTTAAGTGGCTTGAAATAGAAAATAATGCAGATGGTTAAATGTCTTCCTACACATTGCAAAACCACGCCCAAATGGCGCCAAAGTGAATATGACGTTAACGTTGCTGGATATGACATCATTAAAAACATCAACGTTTGCCAACGCAGGACGCCATTTTTTCTTGAGTATCCGCTTTGTTTCTGTCAAATTACTCATGATTTACTGAAAGAATTTTTTGTAAAACTTAACAGGTCGTAGGTAGGTAATATTTGTTAGCATAAAATGCGCTTTATGTCACTGCCTACATTAGTTTTGTTTTTCGTTCTTTCAATCGATTCGCACGACAAGATGGCTGCCGAGTGCTATGATTCAAAACTAAGAAATTTGAAAGTAGTCCTATCATGCACGAGACTCCTTATCTCCGGGCAATATCAACTTGACTACGGGCAATATGGAAAAATATTGACCAGTAACTCAGTACAAAGTAAAGGGAACATTTTCTGGGTATATAATAAAATACAGATATTTTCTTATTTCTGCTCAAAAATATTACCCACAATCTATGCTTTGAGCAGGATATGAAAAATGTCAATATGTTTGAATAGGCATGCTTTTGTATATTTTATTCATTGTAAAATTTGGGATCGCTCAGTTCAGGTGTCTGAATATTTAGGATAAGTGCTGTATTCTTCCATAATTTTCAGAGATGTTTTGGAGCACTGAAGTTTACAGTTGTTTTTCTCATATTGATGGCAGTCCTTCTGCTTATTGGGTAAGTTTATACAGTGTTGCCCTGGTGTCAGTTTTTATACCCCACCACACAATAGTAGTGGGGTATTATGATATACCCTATGGTGTCCGTCTGTCCATATGTCCGTCTGTCCGTCCGCACCATTTCCGAGCGATAATTTGAGTAATTTTTTAGGTTTTTTTTTTCAAATTTTGCATACATGTTTATATCAGGAATGAGTGGTATGGGATTGTTAATGGGCAAAATCCGTTAACATTTGGCAGAGTTATGGCCCTTTTTAGTTCAAAATATGGAGTTTTGGGGGCATTTCCGATCGATTACTTGAATTATTTTGCACAGATTTTCTTCAAATTTTGTATTCACATTGGCATTGGGTATGAGTGGTTTAGGATTGTTAATGGACAAAATAAGTTAACATTTAATGGATTTATGGCCATTAACAATTCCAATTGAATGGTTTTTGGGCACTTATTCCTTTACTATATGGAATATATGGATGAAACTTCACTGATAAATAGACCACCATAATGTGCAGGTTCTGGGTTGTGAATACACAAAATGCATTAACATTTAATGGAATAATGGCTGCTAACAAATCCCTTTATTCCATTACTATATTAAATGTATTGATGAAACTTTACTGATACATAGACCACTATAAGGAGCAGGTTTTGGATTGTCGATAAATAAAATCAGTAAAACGTACAGAATTATGGTCGTTAACAATACCCATCAAATGGTTTTTGGGGACTTTTTCCTTTACTATATGGAATATATAGATGAAACTTCACTGATATATAGACAACCATAATAAGCAGGTTTTGAGTTATGAATACACAAAATGCGTTAACATTTAATGGTCCTTAACATTTTCCATTATATGGTTTTTGGACTCGTATTACTTTATATTATGGAATGATTGGATGAAATTTTAGATAAACATTGGTATTGGGAATTTGTGGTTTGGAAATTGCTCATGACCTAAATATGTTAACATTTGATAACATTATGGTTGTTAACAATTTCCTTCAAATGATGTATGGACACTTATTCCTCTTCTAAATGGAATATATGGATGAAACTTGACAGATATATAGACCACAATAAAGCATGTTAATAAGTGTTAATTGGTGAAATAAATTAACATATTAGATATATAGAACAATTAAGGAAGCCTATTGTGGTCACTGATTGAACCATATTGGCCTGCAGTGGTGAGGTACCATGCAGTGTTAGCGACGCTTTTATTATACATCACAGTAGACTAAATAAGACGGGTATTTGGTGATAATTCAGGGATAGTTTTCTTTATCTCTCAACAAAAACATATGTTGTGGGTACTCATTTGAACCGCCTCACTGAGGCGGTTCAAATGAATACCCACAACATATGTTTTTGTTGAACAATAAGGAAAATTATCCCTTAATTATCAGCAAATACGCACCTTATCTAGTCTACTGACATCACATTAGCTTGACAAGCTCAATCAGTTGTGGCCAAAATGTTAATTGTTCTGCATTGTTCCTGATATGGTGCTTTTTTCAACCCAAAAGAATTGATATTTTTCATATTTCTGTACTAAAACATGTGTTGCGGGTACTAATCGCCTCAGAAGTCCTTAAAATATATATTTTCACACAGAAAAAAATGTGGATACCCCGTCTTATCTTGGGCTATGTGTTTTAGTATTAAAGGGCAATATTGTTTGCTGGAAAAGGTATATAGAATACTAGTTTTTGTTTGTTTTTTTTTGCTGAAAAATGTGGGTTACTTTGCCATCATCCAGATTAAGCTCCCCTCCTGGTGGGCTATGTTGTGTTATGACAACTCTTGTCTTGATTTGTGTCAAAGATAACTTGTGAGTTCTCTTTAGAACTGCCTCAAGAAGTGCCCACAATACATGTTTGGACCATAATTGACAAAAAAGTAAAACATCACAAAATTTTTAAGAGTATAAAGCCATTAAAGACAGTACATGTATTATCTGTTGTGGTTGCATTATCCTAATGTCCTGCCATTATGCGTTTCAAATAATTATTAAATTAATAAATTACTTTTTATTGTAATTAATGCTGCTGTTATTAAATGGATAACATCATGCCATTTACACATGGTTACTAGTGGGTCATGTCATGACACCATATGTGACAAACCCATGTTTTCTATTTGAATTCTTGAGCCCTTAAGCAATAAAAAATAGATTTTAAATGGTTATATGATAAACAAATGTAACAGCCTTCTTTTCCTGAATTTAAACTGTCAGCAGAAATGACCATTGACTGCTTTAATTGCGGTTTAATGTCCCCATCAACACTGTAAATGTCATTATACCCCCGACATACGAAGTATTCTCAGCAAATTACGCAAAGGCAAGCTTGACTGATATGACTATAATAGAATACTTGTTTAAATTCAGAAACTATATATGGAAAGAAGCTATAGACATTGCCATTTCCAGCAGAGGGAATGGAACTTGTCGGGGGTATACTTTCTCTAGTTTTGAAGATGTTGCTCCCAATTTTGTGGGACTTTTACCCGACAAATAGATGAAATGAAATCTTAAGCCCTGCTGCCCAATGAAACAAATAGGGCATTAGACGATCAGACTCACACCACTTTGCCTAAGCAGACTTGTACCTTCTAAGCCATTTACCAGTACTCATGTGCAGTCAGTTACAACTGCCTGAAAGCAGAATGGTCTTCAAGCCCTGATGGACGGGGGTGGGGGACCTAAAATGGCAATGAAATTAGATCCTCTGTTAAAAAAAACAATATAAAGGAATTGAAGAGTTGAACTAATTGTAGTTTTGTTCAGTTATCCCTATGGATTCATATTTCGAAGAAAAAAAAACAAACTGAAATCTGTTTTATATACAACATTTTACATGTGAAGTGATATCTTTTTCAGAGCCTTAGTACACACGAAACCAGTTCCATCGAAAGGCAACAATATGACGGATTGGCAAAAGTTGGAAGCTCTGTTTGACATGGAGAGTAATTGTGAGTACAAATGGAAGCTCTAGTTGACATGGAGAGTAATTGTGAGTACAAATGGAAGCTCTGTTTGACATGGAGAGTAATTGTGAGTACAAATGGAAGCTCTGTTTGACATGGAGAGTAATTGTGAGTACAAATGGAAGCTCTGTTTGACATGGAGAGTAATTGTGAGTACAAATGGAAGCTCTGTTTGACATGGAGAGTAATTGTGAGAACAATTGGAAGCCCTGTTTGACATGGAGAGTAATTGTGAGTACAAATAATGAACCTTAGCATGGCTCAAGAAAATGTCGGTTTTTCGGTTCTGGACCGATTTTGGTATTTCTGAACCGATTTTGACTAACAGAGGATCTGGAGAGACAGGCTTAAGCAAATAGTGTAGAACCAGATCAGACTGCTCCTGAAGGAGCAGTCTGATCTGGGTCTACACTGTTTGCCAGTAGTACACACAAAACCGTTCCTTTGAAAGGCAATAATATGACAGATTGGCAAAGGTTGGAAGCTCTGTTTGACATGGAGAGTAATTGTGAGTACAAATAATCATCCTTAGTATCTGGATAGACAGGCTTAAGCAAACAGTGTAGAACCAGATCAGACTGCTCCTGAAGTCTGGGTCTGCAATGTTTACCAATACTAATGATCATGATTTTCATGTTTTCTTGTAACAAGGTCTCATTCTATGTAAAAGAGTCAAGGTGTTTAGCATCTCATCATGAAAACATGCCTATATGATTTTTATCCCCTCAAACCCCACTTTCATATGAGCCAGCACATGACTAAACCTACAATTAAACTGATGCAACCAGGGCACCTGCGCACCCATCCATTATGACATGTCTCTTTCCATAAGCGTATCCTATAGTAAATATGTGCGACCAGTGAAAACTGATCAGTCTGTACAGATGCACAGGCCGATCTGAGTTTTTGATGGTCGCTCAAGCCTTCTTGCAGGTTTTGTCATGCCCTGGCTCATATAGTAGAAATGGGGTTTACAGGGGTAAGTATTATTTGAGCCAGCGCATGACAAAACCTACAAGATGGCTTGGGCGACCATCGAAGACTCAGATCAGCCTGCGCATCTGCGAAGCCTGATCAGAGTCTTCGCTGATCGCATGCACCTACTAAAGACTATTATCTATGCAGAGAAACATCAGCAATAGGTGTTGTCATAGCGGTTGGGTGTGCAGGTTGGTTTGAGTCTACGCTGGTTGCACTGGTCTAATTGTAGGTTTTGTCATGCGCCAGCTCATTTTTCTTATTTCTGCTCAAAAAAATAAGATTTTGGGTACTTGATAGAACCACCAATCTATATCTGGAGCAGAAATAAAAAAAATATTACAACTCTTATCAGAAAATTCTCAGTTTTTCATGGTTAATTTTTAGCTCACCAGAGCCGAAGGTTCCGGGGGAGCTTATAGGATAGGCAGCTGTCCGTCGTCGTCGTCTGCGTCTGGCGTCGTCTTGCGTCAACACTTTCAAACGACATCTCCTCTGAAGCCACTGGGCCGATTGGGCCCAAATTTTATCTGTAGCATCCTTGGGCTGGGGGATTGAAAGTTTGTGTTTTTTATCAAAATCGGCTCATTAGTTTGGTTGCCATGGCAACTTGTAGTTTCCATAGACTTATAATGGGGAAAATTGAAAAATGGCATTTACTGCCAAGCCTTTGCAGATATTTTGATAAAACTTTCATAGAAATGTTCCATAGGCAATCTACTATCTGCTATATGATTTTAGGCCTTCTGCTCATTTTTATTGGTTGCCATGGAAACCAAAATGCAAAAAAATAGACAAAAAATACTTAAAAAATTATCTCCTCAGAAACCATATGCTCTAAGAGGCTAAGACTTTATGAAAATATTCACTATATTTGCCTTTACAGGTTTTGTGTTTTTTATGAAATTTGGCATTTTAGTTTTGTTGCTATGGCAACTAAGAGTTTCCATTGACTTATAATGGGGAAAACTGAAAAATGGCATTTACTGCCAAGTCATTGCAGATATTTTGACAAAACTTACATAAATATGTTCCTTCAGTAAACTTCTCTCAGCCATATGCTTTTATGTCAACCTGGGGGTCCCGTAGGTTGTGCCAAGGGCCATGCCCCGCCCCCTCCACTTAATAAAAAGCCTTATATCTCAGAAACCTTACAGATCCCAACCCCTAAACCATGTATATTCTTGTTCCTTATGATAAGATGCATTAAGTGACACTAACCTGGGGGTCCCCCGGGATGTGCCGGGGACATGCCCTGCCCCCTCTATTTCATAAAATGCCATTTATCTCAGAAACCGTTCAGATCCCCACCCCTAAACTATATATATTCTTGTTCCTTATGCTAAGATGCATTAAGTGACACCAACCTAGCCCCCCCCCAGCCCCCCCCCCCCCCGGGATGTGCCTGGGACATGCCCCACCCGTCCACTTCATAAAATGCCTTTTATCTCAGAAACCATTGAGATTCCCACCCCTAAACCATATATATTCTTGTTCCTTATGATAAGACACATTCAGTGATACCAACCTTGGGGTCTTTCGGGGGTGGGCTGGGGCCATGCCCCACCCTTCCACTTCATAAATGCCATTTATCTCAGAAACCATTCAGATCCCCACCCCTAAACTATTTATATTCTCGTTTCTTATGATAAGACGCATTCAGTGACACCAATCTGAGGGTCCCCTAGGATGTGGCGGGGCTTATGCCCCACCCCCCCCACTTCGTAAAAGGTCGAATATCTCAGAAACAGTTCAGATCCCCACCCCTAAACCATTTAAATTCTTGTTCCTTATGATAAGACGCAGTCAGTGATACCAACCTTAGGATCTCCCTGGCCGCACGGGGGCTATGCCCGACCCCTCCACTTCATAAAAGGCCCAATATCTCAGAAACCGTTCAGATCCCAACCCCTAAACCATATAAATTCTTGTTCCTTATGATAAGATGCATTCAGTGATAACAACCTAAGGATCTCCCAGGCTGCACCAGGGCTATGCCCCAACCCTCCACTTCATAAAAGGTGATATATCTCGGAAACACTTCAGATCCCCACCCCAAAACCATGTATATTCTTGTTTCTTATGCTAAGACGCATTCAGTGACACCAATCTGGGGGTCCCCTAGGATGTGCCGGGACTATGCCCCACCCCCTGCACTTTGTAAAAGCCCAATATCTTAGAAACCGTTCAGATCCCAACCCCTAAAGCATATAAATTCTTGTTCCTTATCATAAGACGCATTCAGTGATACCAGCCTAAGGGTCGCCCGGGCCGCACGGGGGCTGTGCCCCACAACTCCACTTCATAAAGGTGAGTGAGTGAGTGAATTCGGGTTTAAGCAATCTAGTATCTGCCATATGATTATAGGCATACTGCTCTATTTTATTGGTTGCCATGGAAACCAAAATGCAAAAAGAAGAAAAAAAAAACAAACTTAAAAATCATCTCCTCAGAAACCATAAGCTCTATGAGGCTGGGAATTACTGAAAAAATTTCCATATTAGCCTCAACAGGTTTTGTGTTTTTTTTTGTTATGAAATTTGGCTTTTTAGTTTGGTTTCTATGGCAACTTAAGAGTTTCCATTGACTTTTAATGGGAAAAAATTGAAAAATGGCATTAATTGCCAAGCCATGGCCGAAAGTTAGACAAATTCTTATTATAGAAATGTTCCTTGAGTAGACTTCTTCTGGCCATATGCTTTTATTCCAACCTGATGGTCCCCCAGGTTGTGCCGGGGCCATGCCCCACCCCCTACATTTCAGAAAAGGTAATATATCTAGCAAACCATTCAGATCCCCACCCCCTAACCATATATATTCTTGTTCCTTGTGATAAGACACGTTCAGTGACATCAACTTGCGGGTCCTCCAGTTGTGCCGGGGCCATGCCCCACCCCCTTCTTTTCAGAAAATGCCATATATCTTGCTAACCATTCTAATCCCCACCTCTTAACCATATATATTGTTGTTCCTTATGATAAGACACATTAAATGATACCAACCTATGGCCCCTGGGGTGTGCTGGGGCCATGCCCCACCCCTTCACTTCACAAAAGGCCAAATATCTGAGAAACTGTTCAGAACCCCACCCCTTAATGATATATATTCATGTTCCTTATGTTAAGACCTTTTTAGTGATGCCAACAGCGGGGTCCCCAGGTCATGCCCCACCCTTCCTCTTCATACAAAAGCTGTATATCACAGAAACCGTTTAGATCTCCACCCCTATGTTCCTCATTCCTTTATTACTGAAAAGTGCCTTATATCTCAGAAACCATTTTGATACCCCCCTTAATCATACACATTTCTTAAATACATTGCTGCCTTGGGCCAGGCAAGATTTTAACCCTTGACCTCTGGTGAGCATAGTGGCCCATGGGCCTCTTGTTCCCAATATTCTGTATTCTCCCTAATTACCGCACATGCTCCTATAGGCACACACTGAAGCTAATTTTGAAAAGGAAATGCATAAGTGCCCAAGTAACCTCCCCTTGAAGCTCTCATATTTTTGCTGAAAAAAATGAGAGCAGCTTTTGCAGATGCAAAAGCTGCTCACATTTTTTCAGCAAAAATACCAAAATTCCAGATATTGTCCTTGCTAGAATAAGTAACAATATGACCACTAACGAGTTTGTTTAGCTAACAAGGCTTTGAACAGCTTCCTCGAGGATGCATCATCTTGGAAGCTTTTATTTTCATATCGAGTGTGCGCTAATTAGGTAGATATTTCACCACGATTTTTTTACATGATTTTGAAAAACCTAAGCGCACAGTACGGTAATCAGGGCAAATACGGTATTTGTAAAGGCTTGTTTTAACATCTGTTGCCGCCTGAGGAGAATGATTGTATGACCTGAAGCCAGTTGCAAACATTGAATGATTAAAGGTCACAAGATCGCAACAAACTTTGCTTATTTTGGTTTGGGTTTTACAGCCCTTTCAAGATTATTTCACTTATATCGAGCTGTTCGTTGGTCATAGGTGGGCGAAAATTGGAGTACCCAGAGAAAAAAATACCTGACCTTCCATTGCAGAACTTGGTGTCTCACACATGATCCGAGCCAGGCTTGAACCTACGGCGGTAAGATACCTAATGACTAGGAATCAGGGCTCTTATCCATTAGGCCACGGAGGCCCGCACAACAAACTCCTGTAGACTAGTGTGTGAGTTAAGAGTTTTTTGTCTCACCAACAGCTGAGTGATTGAGTAAGTTTTAGTTTTATGTCCCACCAACAGCTAAGGCCATTCAGAGACAGGACCTTGGTACAAAGACTCATCCAAAAGTCTGGAGAAGCCCCGGATCAATCCTGCCACCCCTGATTAATCAAGTGAGTGTCATAACCCATACACCACAGAGGCTTCTACGGACAGCTTAGCCATCCCCGCCCATCGGGGCTTGGAGAAATAGATGGGCTGCACAATTCTTCCAGGCATAGTTGATACTGACCGCACATGAGTACTGGTAATCTGCTTAGAAAGACTAAACCTACCCAGTAAAACTGCTGCGAGTTGGCCCGTCCATGCATATAAACCCTATTGGTTTTATTGGGCGGCAGGGATTGAGATGTCATTTCATCTCATTGGCAGGTAAAAGTTGAACAAAATTGGAAGCAACATCTCCAAAATGACCTAAAATGTTTTGATGGGGAGGTTACACATCAAATCAAACAAAACTACCAATAGCTAAGATTGTACAGAGATGGAACCTCAGTTTAAAGACATAACCTATTCACTCTGATTACCGCACTGTGAGCTTAGGTATTTCAAAATCATGTCAAAAAATCGTGGTGAAATATCTACCTAATTAGCGACATTTTATATGAAAATAAAAGCTTCCAAGATGATGCATCCTCGGGCCAGTTGTTCAAAGCCTCGTTAGCTTAACGAGCTCGTTAGTGGTCACATTGTTACTTATTCTAGCAAGGACAATATCTCAAATTTTGGTATTTTTGCTGAAAAAAAATGTGAGCAGCTTTTGCATCTGCAAAAGCTGCTCTCATTTTTTCAGCAAAAATATGAGAGCTTCAAGGGGAGTACTTTAAAATGTGCTCTTATGCATTTCCTTTTCAAAAATAGCTTCAGTGTGCGCCTATAGGAGCATGTGCGGTAATTAGGGCGAGTACGGTATCTGAAAGTCTGGAGAAGATTGGGATTGAACCCACAAACTGCTGAAGCTGGTGCATTTAACTATGCAAATGGTGTTTATCTAGATGAGATGGGTCATAATGAACCATCTAATCAGTAGCAACACTGTTTGCCACTTTATTAATGTTCGGAATATGAATCCATAGGGATAACTGAACAAAATTTTCATTTGTTTGTTTGTTTGATTTGAGGTTTAACATCCCCGTCAACACTATTTAGGTCATTTTGGAGACATTGCTTCCAATTTCGTGGGATTTTTACCCGACATTGAGATGAAAGACATCTCAATCCCTGCCGCCCAATAAAACCAATAGGGTTTATATGCATGGATGGGCCGACTCGCAGCAGTTTTCCTGGGCAAGCTTAGACCTTCTAAGCAGATTACCAGTACTAATGTGTGGTCGGTATCAACTCTGCGTGGAAGCATCGTGCAGCCCATATATTTCTTCAAGCCCCAATGGGCGGGGGTGCACAAAATTTTCATTAGTTTCATTAGAAGAGTTGAACTAATGAAAACTTTTTTAATGATTAAGATTAAACCCTGATTTACAAGAATGAACTTTTCCAGAATGTCAAGTTTAAAAAATTCAATAGTGAAAGGTTAAACCCTTATCTTGCTGTTCATGACAACTCCTATCTTTGCAAACAGTGTAGATCCAGATCAGATGGCTTCTGAAGAAGCCATCTGATCAGCATCTACACTGTTTAACATTCAGTTTATGAATATGTAGAAATAATTTACATACAGTAATCTGATTGGTTGAACATCAGAAATAGGTGTGTCTACCTTGAGTATTCAGCAAGATAAGGGTTAAATGAGCCTGTGCAGACAAAAAGGTTGATATATGCAGCCAGTAAACAGTTGATATATCCAGCCAATAAACAATGAAATCAGCTTGTTTGTAATGCAGCAAAATAGCAGTTTCAGTCCTTTGTACGCTGCCCATCGGGGCTTTGAGAAATAGATTGGGTTGCACGATGCTTCCACGCAGAGATGATACCGACCACACATGAGTACCGGTAATCTGCTTAGAAGGTATAAGCCTGCCAAAGAATACTGCTGCGAGTCGGCCTGTCCATGCTGATAAACCCTCTTGGTTTCATTCGGCGGCAGGGATTGAGATGTCATTTCATCTTAATGTTGGTAAAGGTATATTATACAAACTAATCAGTAGCAAAGTAGAAGTAAAACAAAGATCAGGAATCGATACAATTAACTTACACCACCCATCAAAGACACCAAAGGGAAAGAAACACAAACACGAATCGACTAGACAGTAATGGAAACCCAAACATAGGAAGGCCAAAAGGACAGTTGCTTTCCCACAAAATGGTCTAATGGCCATCCAAAATAAAAAGACACATGTCAAACACACAATAAGTGACAAACAATAACATAAATAAAACGCCACAGAAGAACCTTAATGTTGGTAAAGGTATATTATACAAACTAATCAGTAGCAAAGAAGAAGTAAAACAAAGATCAGTCCCACAAAATTGGAAGTAATGTCTCCAAAATGACCTAAATAGTGTTGACAGGGATGTTAACCTCAAATCAAACAAAAATTGTACGCTGCAGATCCACATAAGACTCTCTTGACTTGTAGCCAGCCTCAGTAGTTCAGTTGGATGTGCGTCTGAATTATGATCAGAAGGATAAGGGTTCAATTCCTGCCAGGGTTGGCAACAGTCTTTCGTTGGGATTAATCATAACCTCTTCTACCCTCATTCTCTCCCTTCTCAGCAACATTCTTTCATAAACTTGATTATGAAATTTTTGAAGCGATCATTCTCTTCCTTCTGCTGATTCAAGAAGGGCAGTTGTCAGATTTTGGCAAAAGAATGTGCACTGTACTGATAAACCGCTTGCTTATAGTTCTGCCCAGTAAAAGTGTGGATAGGTAAACTGACTGACTCAAAATGACCTGAATAGTGTTGACTGGGTTCTTAACCTCCAAAACAAACAAAAACTAACATCACCAGTAGACTAGATAAGGTACGTATTTGCTGATAATTGAGGGATAATTTTCCTTATTGTTCAACAAAAACATAGGTTGTGGGTATTCATTTGAACCGCCTCAGTGAGGCGGTTCAAATGAGTACCCACAACATATGTTTTTGTTGTTGTGGGTATTCATTTGAACCGCCTCAGTGAGGCGGTTCAAATGAGTACCCACAACATATGTTTTTGTTGAGAGATAAAGAGAATTATCCCTGAATTATCAGCAAATACGTACTTTATCTAATCTACTGTAACATCGCAATTTCTCTCAGCTATATTTACACCTCTAATTTCAGGGATAGAGAACAGCCTGTCCCTTGTAATGAGTGTACTCAGTCTTCTTGGTATGGTAACCCTCTTTGTCTATACGGTATGTTTAGTTCCTCTGTTATATAATTGTTAATCCCCATGCCTCGAAGAGGAGCAGGGATAAAAGGAATGACCTTCGTCTGTCCGTTTGTCCATCCATAACCCTTTCTTGTCCGCTCCATATCTTATTTTAAACATATTTATTACAAACTTGTACATAATGGATACATATTTGACATTTAAGTAATACAGGATTAGAACGAAAGCATAAGTTACCTATACAGTTCTTCTCCTAAACAGTGCAAAGTTGTTGACTTGATGGCAGAATTAATGACAGCTGAAATTAAATGCTGTGATAGTTATTTCATGTTAAAGGCTCCAGTGGCTATTCTAGCGGCTTCGTTTTGAATTTTGTCAAGTTCACGTTTTTCATATTGGGTACAGTTGTCCCATATATCATTGCCATATTCAAGTAAAGATCTTATAAATACAATATAAATGGTTTTCTCATGGTATTTATTCTGGTCCATGCTTTTTCAGATATATAGTTTATATGTTTGTGCCATGAACAGTCACGTGAAAATACTATTCCAAGATGTTTATGGGAGTCAACTTCGGTTATTTGTACATTTTGCATAAACAGATCTTCTGAATCCTTTGATAAAATTTCGTTAAACTTTGCCATTTATTCTCCTCAGTGAGACGAAGTGTCACGAGCAAGACTCCGGCCAGTACCTCAAAGGTCAAGGTCATACTTAGAGATAAAAGGTCAAAAAGGGTCTTTTAATCCTGTCGGATCAATAGCTTTCTTATTCCTGAATGGATTTCAAAATTACTGGCAGAAATGTTAACCATAATGTGACAGTGTGTCGCACACAAGATCCAGGTCGGTACCTCTAAGTTCAAGGTAATACAGTAAAAAGGCCGAATGTCCGTCCATAACAATTTTTGCCTGCTCCGTATCTCCTGAACCCTTTAATAGAATTTCACTAAACATTGGTCAAATATTCTTCTCAGTGAGACAAAGTGTTGTGCGCAAGACCCAGGTCCATTCCTTAAAGGTCAAGGTCATACTTAGAGCTCAAAGGTAATAAAAAAAGGTCCTTTTTTGTTTCCGGTCAATAACTTTCTTATTTCTGGATGATTCAAAAATTACTTGGCAGAAATCCTAAACATAATGTGACAGTGTGTCACACGCAAGATGCAGGTCGGAACCTCAAAGGTCAAGGTCATACTTAGAGGTCAAATGTAAAAAAAGGTATTTTTTATTGAGTCTGATCAATATCTTTCTTATTCCTGGATTGATTTTAAAATAACCTGGCAGTTATGTTAACCATCATGAGACGATGTGTTGTTGGCAAAACCCAGGTTGGCTCCTGAAAGGTTAAGGTCATACTTAGAGGTCAAAGGTCAAAAAGGTTCTTTTTGGGGTGTTTTGTCAATAACTTTTCTTACTCCTGGATGGATTTAAAAATTACTTGGCAGGAATGCTAACCATCATAAGATTGCTAATTCAAGGTCACAGTCACGGTCAGCGGGGTATTATGGCTGTCCCTAAGACTGCAATCTTGTTTTGTTTGTGCTATGCAGTAGGTGTAGTAAAAGTTTTCTTGTACATCCATTTAACACTATAATATTCCAATCCTCAGTGGGGTGATTCTGAGTTCATGCAGCAAACATGTTAAAGATAAAGAAAAACAAACTTTCCAAAATTATCCCTTTCTGTTTCTTACCATTGGGAATTCCCTTGGAACTAAATTATAGGGATCAACCATGGTTTTTCATGCGTTAACATTTGCCAGGTCCCGAGGAAGCTATTTGAACATGAGGCCGTTAGGCCGAATGTTCAAATAATTTCCGAGGGATCCGGCAAATGTTAATGCATGAAATAACCATGGATGATCGCTGTTCTTGCAGAACTTACACTTCCGACAGGTAATGTTGACGAAAACACTCAAAAGCTACTCATAAACTCAATATAAAACTCTTCCAATGCGACCGGCAAACCAACATGGCGGCTTGTTTACAATGACGTTGCTACGGAGTAACTCTCTGACGTCAATAGAAATGTACGTTCAGGGCGATCACGTTATGTCGTTCAACGTAACGTAAACAAAGTCAGGCCCGACTTGTGAAATCAAAAGTTCGAAACCATGTTCAAATGGCACACGAATTTCATGATTTGAACACGGTTTTGTTGTTTGAGCATGACTTTCCGCCCATTTGACCATGGCTTCAAACAGCCATGCGCATAGGTATTTATGCAAGAATTCCTGTTTAAGTCAGACTTTGTCAGTGAGTCATCAGTGTTAGTAATGTAGATGCTTGCCCTTTTCTACTTGTGTTTTTATGATGAGTTTAAACCTGACCCTGAGGTTATAAATCATTTTTAATGCTCAACTCAGCTGAGCATGAAATTTGTAATGCTCATAACTCTTAAAATATAAACAAATCATACATTTTTTCTGCTTAAATAAGCAGAGAATGTCATTTGTCATGCTCGTAAATTTTAAAATGCCAACACTTGCTGGCATTTTAAAATTTATGAGCATGACATATTTCATGCTCAGCTGAGTTGAGCATGAAAAAAAAGTTTTATAACCTCGGGGCCTGGAGTCAGTTTCTTTGAAGTGTAATTACATGTAGTTACATGTACCAGGGCTCTAGAAATTTAAAAATCTCAACTGGTCCAGTCATCTGACTGATGACGTTATCAGACACTAGTGAGATGTCACCAATGCATATTTGTCAGTGAACAGATTTAAGTAAGCTTCAACCTCCAGCTTTCAAGCTGCTTATTGTCCTAGTTATATCATCCAATTATCTCAAGTGTCAGTGCTTGAAGCACTGACACTTGAGATAATTGGATTATATAACTAGGACAATAAACAGTTTGACACTTTTCCAGGTATTTGTCTGTTTTTACAGAATGAATGCAGCAATTTACAAGGAAATTTTGGCACTTTGCAAATTTTCTTGGACTGATTTTTCAGCAAAATTTTTCAGAAAAATCAGTCTGCAATTTAAAAAATCGGTCTGGACCAGCCAAAAATCGGTTTTCTTGAGCCCTGACGTGTACATTTCAATTTTTGTACTTTGAAAATATAATCCTTATCTCAAGATGAGACAGGTTAATGAAGATATTCTGAAGCCTCTGTGGTAACACAGTTTCTACATTAAACTGTAGCCAGCCTCTGTAGCTCTGCCTGATCTGTGTCTGGCTGGTGATCAGGAAGATGCAGGTTTGATACCTTGGGAGTTTGGCAGTTTTAAATGTAAATTTAAGTGTGAATTGATTATGGAATTTTTCTATGGTCACTCCATCCATTATGCACACCGGCCCCGATAGCTCAGTTGGTAGAGTGTCCGCTCCGGGGAATTGGAGGTCACGGTTCGATCCCGGGCCGCGACATACCAAAGTCGTTAAAAATGGTATTAGCTGCTCCTCGCTTGGCACTCAGATTTACGGGGTAGAGCTGGACTGGTCAACCCAGTATCAGGAAAATGTGACTGGGTGTGGTATCATGTAATGTGTCTGGGACATGATACTTCAGTGAGGCAGCACTATAAAAGTGAGCATTGAGCTCCCTGTCGCAACCAGACACTGTCGTGATATGACTGAAAAATTGTTGAAAGCGACGTTAAACCCGAATTCACACACACACACATGTAAGCCTGCCAAGAAAAGTTTGGATAGGTAAACTGACTGGCTCATTATGACCTGAATAGTGTTGATTGGGCATATAAACTCCAAATCAAACACTCCGACAAAACAAACAAATCAATTTCTATGGTAGTATTATGAAGAGGTAAATGTACTTTCCAATCTTTATGATCAGGCCTATGGTATGGCAGCCTTGCCTATTGGGCTGATCAAAGGTCACAGAAATGTGAGGCAGGAGAGACTACAGATCACGAACAGGAAGACAGAGACTCACGCCAGGATTGAAGCTATCAGGAACAGGGTATCCTACACTCAGTATATCTTTACAGTATCTACTGTAGAGCTTGGATGGCTCGAACACTGATAGCTTGAATACCATGGCTAGGTCATAGCTACACTTTATTGAGTCCCTAGAAGGTTCCCTGTGCAAAAAATAGGGAGAATTTAAGAGGATTTTTTTCTTATATATATTGCAAATGAATGCTTTATTTACTCATTAGAATTGCCTCAATGGGGCAGTTCTAATGAGTACACACAGCATACATTTATTGTAGAGAAAACCAAAATGATATCCAATATCTTGATTAAACCTCCAAGTAACCAGCCTTGTCTCGAACAACTGCTATCTCGAATAAGTTTTCATGGTCTCAAAAAGGGTTTGAGCCACCGAAGTTCTACTGTATTTACTTTATTCATTTATTGCCCCTGTGTGGGAGGAATATGAAGAAATGTTCACTTGAGCAGGTAATATTGCCCAAGGGAGAAGCCCAAGGGGAGAAGCCCAAGGGAGAAGCCCAAGGGCTATTACCTGTCGATGGGGAACAAATTGTCATATTCCCCACAAGGGCAATAAATGACTTAAATACTGAATAGTTTTGTTTGTTTGATTTGAGGTTTAACGTCCCCGTCAACACTATTTAGGTCATTTTGGAGACATTGCTTCCAATTTCGTGCGACTTTTACCCGACATTGAAATGAAATGACTTCTCAATCCCTGCCACCCAATAAAACCAATAGGGTTTAATATCCATGGAAGAGCCGACTCACAGCAGTTTTTGGACAGGCTTAGGCCTCCTAAGCAGATTACCATTACTCATGTGTGGTCGGTATCAGCTCAGCATGGAAGCATCGTGCAGCTCATCTATTTCTTCAAGCCCCACAAAATACATGTACAGTCAAACCTGTGTTAAAGACCACCTGTGAACAAAGACCACCTGTCTACAAAACCCACTTCTAATTCCTCCCATCCAATAAGACTATATAATGCACCTATGAACAGAGACCACCTGTGCACTAGGACCAGAGGACAGTAAAAATCATTCCCAACTGCATGATTTTACCTGTGAACAAAGACCACTTTTGCTTTAAATATCATTAGCTTAAGATTTCAATTAGGCAATTACTTGTTTGTGGACAGATTTGAAAAAGACAAATTAAAATTTTGAGTTATTTATATTGAATTAAAATCTGTACTTTATGTTACATTTAGGGTATTTAATCAATGAATTGAGCAGGGGTAATTTGGATTAGTCATACATATCTGAATACATGCTGTGATATAACCCTTTTATTATTTAAGTAGAGAAGTGGATGCAAAACTGACCCTCTGAATAAAGACCACCTGTGAACAAAGACCATTTTTTCTCCTTCCCATGAGTGGTCTTTGTAGAGAGGTTTGACTGTAGGTAGATGATAAGGATATAGATTATCTTACACTCATGGTCATTTCGTATGAAATATATTGGAAAAGCCTTTGTCGAGTTTCATAATTTTCATATTAAATGACCATGGTATAAGATTCTGTTTATCACATAACCATTTTAAATGTGATTTTATCGCCTTTAAAGTTGACAATTATTCAATAGAAAGTGCATGGTTGACATGGTCATCGTTGCATGTATAACGTAACATTACCTGCTCCCACCAAAGTTTTTTTACAAGTGTGATCATAGGATATATTTTCTATGATGTTATCAACTGCACATTAACAATGTCATGTGTTAAATAGAGGATCTTACATGAGTGCTCATGTATTATTGAATTTATTAAAGGAGTTGAGGAAAAGGGATAAAATGTGAGGCTTTGCCGAGCATTTTATGCCTTTTCTTCAGCGAGTTTAATAAAGTCAATAATACATGAACACGAATGCAAGATTCTATTTATCATATGACATAAAAATGATTTTTATTAACAATTTTTGTGCAAAAAAGTCAAGATTCCAGCATAAGTAAATGCAACGTCGTTAAGGACGTTGTACATGATTCGGTGAAATGATTGTGGCAAGTTAAAGAAATCGGACGTAATTTTAGAGTTCACTATAGCTTGTTTCAGCAATGAAATATCATGAAAATTTATCTGTATTCCAGTACTCAACTGGTCATCGTAACATGTCTACCCGGGATGCAGCCCGTATTTCTGACCTTGAAGAATCAGAAGCTTTGATGGAGAGAAAGGAGCGTCACCTGGAGGCGAGGGACACCTGTTGTCAGCGGTGTCTGGTCATCACAAGACCATTCCAGATAGTGATCGGCATCTGCCTCATTCTTTTAGCTCTCCTAGTCTTCGTTTCTCTCTTGCTTACAAAGTAAGTATGAATATGAGCCAGTGCATGACAAAACCTACAATAAGACTGGTGGGACCAGGAGACTCAAATCAACCTGCGCATCCATCCACTATGATAAGAATGTTTGCTTGTGTCTTTACACCCCCGCCAAACATAGTTTGTAGGGGGGTATACTGGAATCACTCTGTCCGTTGGTTGGGTTGGTGGGTGGGTGGTTGGGTGGGTGGGTGGGTGGGTGGTTGGGTGGTCTGTCACGTTTTACATATGTTAATTGTGTTGCGAACTACTCCTTCATTTCTCAAAGGATATTCATGAAATTTGATACATGTTATCACTACCAAGTGTAGAAGTGCAAGACATAAATTATGTATGTAACCATGGCAACATTTAAGAGTTATCCCCACTGGAACTTAGTACTTCTGTCACGTTTTACATGTGAACATTGTGTCGCGAACTAATCCTTCATTTTAAAATGGATTGAAATCAAACTTTGTACATGTTATCATCTCCATATGTAGAAGTGCAAGACATAAATTTTGTGTGTTACCATGGCAACATTTACGAGTTATCCCCCTGGAACTTAATACTCTGTCACGTTTTACATGTATGTGAACATTGTGTCGCGAACTACTCCTTCATTTTTAAATGGATTGAAATCAAACTTTGTACATGTTATCATCACCATGTGAAGAAGTGCAAGACATAAATTTTGTGTGTTACCATGGCAACATTTACGAGTTATCCCCCCTGGAACTTAATACTTCTGTCATGTTTTACATGTATGTGAACATTGCGTCGCGAACTACTCCTTCATTTTTAAATGGATTGAAATCAAACTTTGTACATGTTATCATCACCATGTGTAGAAGTGTGAGACATAAATTCTGTGTTACCATGGCAACATTTAAGAGTTATCCGACCTTAACCTGTGACAACGAAGGCGGGGGTATAATTGGCGCCCGTTAGGCGGCAGCTCTAGTTTTCCATAGATCTAGCCTATAGTAAGTACATGTACATGCGATCAGCTAATACTCTGATCAGACTGTGCAGATGTGCAGGCTGATCTGAGTTTTGGCTGGACATTCAAGCCTTTTTGTAGGTTTTTATGTGCTGGATCATATAGGGATTGTTTTACACATGCCTTTACAAAAACATTGTAGATTTTGTTTGGCAAAAACCCTCCAAACTTTTAAGATTAAGAGAACAGAACAGAACAGAACTTTATTTAACATCAACTCAGGCCACACGCAGGTGGTGTAAGAGACACAAACATGCAATGCATGCACATAATGAATATTGTAAAGGCAAATTAACCATGCTATATCTTTATTTTGCTTGATTCATTTTCGGCGATGCGCCGGTAGCCACTTAATTTTGATGACCTTAATGTAGTTAGGGCCAATGACAATCACATCACGGTAACACGCCTATACAAAATACAATACCAGTCCTTCGGCATTCTTCCCGTCTCAGCCACGATAACAGACTGCGGGGACCCGATAGACCCGACTCGATGAGGCGGTTCCATTGAGTACCCACAATCTATGCCCAGAGCAGATATTATTTCTGCTCAAAGCATAGATTGTGGGGAGGGGACTTGATAGAACCGCCTCATTGAGGCAGTTCTATGAAGTACCAACAATATATGTTCTTTAAGCAGAAATAAGAAAAATAATGTTTTCCCCTATAAACCCCAGATTTACTATATTGTTGGGTTTTAGGGAGTCAAAGTTGGGTTTAAGGGAGTCAAAATGATACAGGTGTTGTCGTGTTGATGCATTAACATTTGCTGGGCTGCTAGGCTGAAGGTTAAAACATCTTCCACGTGTGGCAAAATGTTATGGAACAAATATTGTCATTTTAACTAGTCTGTTTCCTCTGTATTTCAGTATTGACAAAGCTATACACAGTGCTGGTCCAAAACAAGGCTATGCTCTTGCTAAGAGAAGTCTGCCTTACCCTGTAGATATTGTACTTGTCTTCTCACAAAAGGTAATACTGTTTCTGGTCTCTGGCAGGAATATCTGAACTGGGGAATAATATAAGAATTTTATATAGGTTTGAGGGGTGGTGGAAAAATCCATCCGGAGGGTCACTGTCCGGCATCATGAGGCAAGCCTCGTGATGCGGGGCAGTGATCCCAAGGGACAGATTTTTCTATCCACCCCTCACACCCATATTGGATTCTTTTTCTTGCATACCTTCTACTTCTGAGCCTGGATTGTTATACTGCGGTCACTTCGGTTCCTAAAGTCCGCCATATTGGACTGACAATGATGTGATATTTAGTGACGTCATGTATGTGCAGTGACGTCAACCTTAACGATTGTGCATGTGAGGTCCTATTCAGCCAGTGTTTATAAAAAAAGTGAGAATATTCGGTCCCTAGGTCAGAACACCAGGGTCAGAACATAATTTCTATCCCAAGGTAAAACCACAGATTTCCTTGTCTTGTGTGCAAGAAATACTTATTCAGGGAGAGACAACTTTTTTCACCCCTGCCCATCGGGATTGAAAAAAAAAATTGGGGCTGCATGATGCTTCTCTACAGAGCTGAAACCGACCGCATACACGTGCTGGTAAACCACTTAGATGTTCTAAACCTGCCCAGGAAATGTGGTGCAAATAGGACTGTCCATGCTTATAAACCATATTGGTTTCATTGGGTGGCGGAGTTTGAGATGTCATTTCATCTCATTGTCAGCCTCGATAGCGCAGTGGTTAGCGTGTTTGACTCATAATCGAGAGGTTGTGCGTTCGAATCTGACCACCGCTATCCAGGTGTGTCCTTGGGCAAGACACATTATGACACAGCCCCACTCCACCCAGGTATAAATGGGTAGCAGTTGTGTAAAAAGCCACTGCCTCTCTCTCATGCGCGTGTAAACATCTGGAATGAGTGTTCGAGAGCGATTCAATAAGCTTGGAAGCTTTAGTCGCAATCAAACTAAAAAATAAATAGTATAAACTAAAAGTCCCACAAAATTTGAAGCAACACCTGGGAAATAACCTATATAGTGTTGACAGGGATGTTAACCTAAAATCAATCAAACAAGACAAGAAACAACTTTTTTAGATATATATTTCACATCCTTTGTCAGTAGGTGGCTGTTTTTATTAACCTTTAGCCTGCTGTAGGCGACAAGCCCTGTCTTTGCAAACAGTGTAGATCCTGATCAGATGGCTTCTTAAGAAGCCATCTGATCTGGATCTACACTGTTTGACATTCAGTTTATGAATATGTAGAAATAAACTGCATCAAGTTATCTGATTGGTTCAAAGTCAGAAATGGGTGTGGCTTAATTGAATATTCAGTAGGTTAAAGGTTAAAGCATTTGTAGTAGTCGCAGATAAGACTGACTTGGCGGAGCTATCTTTTGTACCTTCCTTGGGAATGTCTCATTAACAAAAAGGTAAAGCAAGTCACCGGTCTGTATGAATTCAACTGTAACACAAATTAAGCTTTGGCGTGTACGGCTATTTTTCAGCTTGCAAAAAACATGTGGAAAGCACTCTTCCAAATCTTGTCCCATGCATTATCATGGTGTCCCAGGTTGTCCCAGTGTTTCATGGATTATCATGGTGTCCTCACATAAACTGTCAACACACTGAATAGAAATTACTGTGAAGCTGTTAAAGTTTAGTCTTTAGGTCTGTCAGTATGGTGGTTCCAGCCTAACTTGTGAGACGCCAATTAATGCTGTAGAAGGCCTTTCGATTTTTATCTGGTCAGTCTGGTTCCGATCTGCTCAAAGTAAGTGAAATAATCAGGAAACCAAGTATAATAAAAGAATCTTATATGGGTGTGAGGGGTGGATTGAAAAATCTGTCACGAGAATCACTGTCCGGCATCACGAGGCTTGCCGAGTGATGCCTGACAATGATTCTGAGGGACATATTTTTCTATCCACCCCTCACGCCCATATTGGATTCTTTTTCTTGCATTTTGAGCGTGGATTTCAAATATTACAGTCACGTTGGATGCGAACGTCTGCCATATTGTGATGACCTTGTCCAGATGTTTAGTGACGGCATGTACATGCAGTGACTTCAGTTTATAGGCGGTGCATATGATATCATATACTACCAGTGCTAATGAAAAACATGAGAATAATCGGTCCCTGGGTCAGAACACCAGGGTCAGAACAAAATTTCTATCCCAGGGTAAAATCACGGATTTCCTTGTCTGGTGTGCAAGAAAAAAAGTTCCTGCTGAATTTTAGGCATTATCCAACAAAAGTTTGATGTAAATCTTTTCCTGAAAACAGGATTTGAAATATTCTGATGGCTCGAACCCCTTTGGGACCATGAAAATTTGTTCGAGACAGCGGTAGTACGAGCCTAGGAGAGTTATTGTTAGTGCCATTGAAGGAGGTATAATGGAGATTTGGGAATATTTACTGAGTTTTCTTTATTATAAATGTATGCTGTGTGTACTCATTAGAATCGCCTCATTGAGGCGATTCTAATGAGTGCACACAGCATACATTAGCAAGATAAAACACAAATGTCTCCTTAGTGTTTCCCTCAGTGTTTTATATGTAAAGGAATTCTCTACGGACTCAAGAAAGTGTTCGACTTAGCCATGGTATTCGAGAGATCGGTGTTAATGCCATCGAAGTTCTACTGTATTTATGAATATTTACAGGTATTTCCATTGGACTATGTGCTGTTTGGTGCTCTGGTGTTTTATCTTCTGTTCTGTTCCATGTCGGGACTGAGAAATATTGGAATATGGTTCTTATGGCTTAGGGTAAGTTTAGTTACCATGGTTACCTGTCTAGATAAGAAGCTTTATTAGACTGTGTGGGACTGTGTGGCGGCGGTAGAACGTCTCCCTGCCCTACATCATAGTGTAGATTATATTTTCTTGTCCTTTGAGATCATTGATTCCATTGTAGAATTTTGGAAATAGCTGAGGGTCACTGATGAGGCCTAATTGGCCGAAACTAGCTAGTCTGGCACAGAAAACATGTACACTCCATATGTTTCAGTTCTGTGGTGTATTCTTTGCTTCCAAAGGATAACCCTTTTATAGAACATATTTAGTAGTAACAAGTAACATAAGCTCTGTAGAGGTTTTATTGCGACAAATAAAGTATCCATTAACAAATACTTAATAGTCTTTGTTTATCTTTCGAGAACTGCCCCTGGTGAAAAGGGAGCTCCTGGTACCATTTTTTATGCCTTTTGGAATGGCATGGCCAGGAATCGAACCCGCAGTTTCCAACAAGTTTAAACTGACCTGGGAAAATTTGAAAACATATTCATTACCAAACCACTGCAGACATGCAACTATATACTACTTAAATAGAAGCAAGAGTTTATGAAGTTCTCTTCTTTTCAACAGAATTTTTTATTTTTCAGATGTACAGGATACGTCCAAGAAGAACCCGACCCCAGGCCTTGTTGATGCTGTGTTTCCTACTCTCGTTTATTATGCTCGCCATTAATATTATCATCTATGAGTTGACCCCTCAATACTCATCATATGGAAGCCAACATTACCAGGTAACACACTTGATTTCCTACTCTCGTTTATTATGCTCGCCTTTTATATTATCATCTATGAATTGACCCCTCAATACTCATCATATGGAAGCCAACATTACCAGGTAACACACTTGATTTCCTACTCTCTTTTATTATGCTCGCCATTAATATTATCATCTATGAATTGACCCCTCAATACTCATCATATGGAAGCCAACATTACCAGGTAACACACTTGATTTCCTACTCTCTTTTATTATGCTCGCCATTAATATTATCATCTATGAGTTGACCCCTCAATACTCATCATATGAAAGCCAACATTACCAGGTAACACACTTGATTTCCTACTCTCCTTTATTATGCTTGCCATTAATATTATCATCTATGAGTTGACCCCTCAATACTCATCATATGGAAGCCAACATTACCAGGTAACACCCTGTTCAAATAAAATTGATTTGTATAATTAATAGTTGTTCTGTTTTGTCCTAGTATAATGAAAGAATGTAAGATGTATATTTAAATCACTCAGTCGACCATCTTTATGTACGTATTTTCCGTCGGCTGCATGAATTGTTGATATGGACACTGTGCTATATTATTTCTAGCTTATTTTTAGTGTTTCTACAGTTAGAGGTTTACCGTGTGTTATCGTGATTAACGCATGGTGTTGGAGGGCAGATGCGAAAAATTATTTCACGACGGCGTTTGCCGTCGTGAAATAATTTTCGCATCTGCCGTGTCACGATAACACACGGTAAACATGATTTATTTCGATTCTAACATAACTAAAACATGAATTAACAGCGAACTATTTTTTTGTTTACCAATATTAATGCGCACTGTGAATTATCACTTATTTTCACATGTTGAGCTTTGCATTGGGTTTAATGGGAAAGCTAATAACGTCATGTTAGAATTCTGGTTTGATTTGTGAATAAGATTTTATTCATTGTTATCTATTATCTACTAGTCTGCTTACCGTATTTTACCCAGAGAAACGGCATTTCTTAATTTGGTACTGTGAAGCAGTCCCGAATTCGAATCCCAAAATACACTTTCCAATATGGCCAATGAGAATTTGCAAATTTTGTACGAGATGTTGGCAAGAGTTGGGTGCCTAAGTATGTTTGTCAGCCTCTCTACAGTAAAGCAAACACTTTGTGTGTTTGCTGTAAACCAAATGTGAAAAAAAACAACACCAAAATGCCTAACATGTCATGAGGGGATTGTCACTCAGTAATAACAGGAAGATAATACATGATTGATTTCAATTTTTGTATCTTTTCTATTATTTCAGACACATGAAAACAAGACAGAAGTGTGCAGCTTTGGACAGTCTAATGGTAATGGAAATGTCTGTTTACCATTGTGTATTCCTCCCAACACTCCCTCATAACACCCACCCGAAAAAAACAGCTCAAGAGTGATTGTTTGAAACGGGCCTCCGTGGCCTCGTAGATGAGAACACTGACTCTTAACCTTTAACCTGCTGAATATTCAATTAAGCCACACCCATTTCTGACTTTGAACCAATCAGATTACTTGATGCAGTTTATTCTACATATTCATAAACTGAATGTCAAACAGTGTAGATCCTGATCAGATGGCTTCTTCAGATAGGGTTTTCGCCTACAGCATGCTAAAGGTTAATCATTAGATCTCTCATCACTGTAGGTTTGAACCTGACTCTGGTCATATGTGAGATGCCACAATCTGCACAGGAAGGTCACATGTTTTTTCTCAAGGTACCCAGGTTTTCTAGCACTTTTGATTAAGTATCTGCTTGATATGAGTGAAGTTATCTTGCAAGGGTCATACCCCCCCCCCCCCCCAAAAAAAAATAAAAGCACTAGTCTGCTTGCTCATATAGACATGCACTATAACCCTCTTCTCCCAAAAAATTTTTGGACACCTTAACCTTTACCCTGCTGTAGGCGAAAAGCCCTATCTTCAGCAGGTTATAGGTTAAGGACTTACTGTAATTGTCGTAAGTTTTTGACAGATTGGTATCAGAATCCAGCAAGGAACCCAAAAGGTGCACACCGAATGGCAAACAATGTAGACTTGGATCAGAGCAGTCTGATCTGGTATTACACTGCTTAGACTTATCTGTCCCAAAAGTTAGAATCGTTACAGTGTGTGGATTTGGAGGCCCAGTAGGGTGCAGTACAGTGTTTACAAAATCCTGGCCTTAGTAGCTCATTCCGACGAGTGTCTGCTAGCGATCAGGAGGTTGTAGGTACAATACCTGCCAGGTTGGTGAATTTTTTGTGGTGGCTCAGCTGAACCTTGTTTTTTGTTCTTTTTGTTTGATGTAGGTTTAATGTCCCCCTTAACACTATTAAGGCAAAATTGGCTTCCCGTTTTGTGGGAATTTTACCTAAGATTGGCATTAAGTGACGTCACAACCCCAGCCACCTTATGCAGTAGACTAGATAAGGTGCGTATTTGCTGATAATTGAGGGATAATTTTCCTTATTGTTCAACAAAAACATATGTTGTGGGTATTCATTTGTACCGCCTCAGTAAGGCGGTTCAAATGAGTACCCACAACAATTGTTTTTGTAGAGAGAGAAAGAAAATTATCCCTGAATTATCACCAAATACCTGCCTTATCTAGTCTGCAGTTATGAAACCAAAAGTGCATATAAATTGGATGATACCACTCACACTACTTTGCATGGGTAGGCTTAGTCCTTCTGATTGGTGTATCAGTACTAGTGAGGCCATCCTTAAAAAAGTGTATGTTTGCTGTGCTCCTACCCATCATTTGTGAGGTGGGTAGGTAGGTCTTTTTTTTATCCTTAAAGCACCAAACAACAACCGGAAATAACATTTTCAAATAATTATTTTCTAATTTTTCAGAGAAAATCAAACCATTCAAATGAAATGTCAAGCCTGATTTTCTCTTAAAGAAATAAAACATCAAAAAACCAAGAATGTCATCTTGAAATTTGGCTTTGTGTGTGAAATTTGAGTTTAATCAGGATTTAAAAAAAAAAAAAAATCTTTTCCTCAGAAAGGCAATAAAATTTTTTGGGTAGGGGCATTTTTAGTGGGTAGGTAGGAGCACAGCAAACCAAAAATTTTTAAGGATGGCCTGAGTGGTCAGTTTTAGCTCTGTTGTGGAAGACTAGCTGAACTTATGGCAGTATAGTAACTAATGTGATTAACCTTTAACCTGCTGA
The DNA here is from genome assembly GCA_963580285.1 of Lucinisca nassula. Classification (NCBI taxonomy): domain Eukaryota; kingdom Metazoa; phylum Mollusca; class Bivalvia; order Lucinida; family Lucinidae; genus Lucinisca; species Lucinisca nassula. Next base: position 158,201,738 of record OY757017.1, read on the forward strand.
ATATTCAAATAAGCCACACCAATTTCTGACTTTGAACCAATCAGATTACTTGATGCATTTTATTTCCACATATTCATAAACTGAATGTCAAACAGTGTAGATTCTGATCAGATGGCTTCTTCAGAAGCCATCTGATCTGGATCTACACTGTTTCCAAAGATAGGGCTTTTCGCCTACAGCAGGCTTAAGATTAATGCTCTGTTCATGAGATGCCTCACTTGCTTCCTTGCTGTTTCAGATGACTGTGTTCTGACCAGAATGTCACTGCTTCTGACAAGATTTTTTTACAAGATGTGGGTGTTTGGAGCGGCTTATTACTGGGGGACATGGGCCTTCTTGTTGGTATGTAGACCTACAGTATAAATGTAGTATTTTGATTTATCATATGACCTCGCGTCTGAGAGTGTAATAACGTCATATATTAAATTCCGTAATCCACTAGTGGATTTAATATGCAAATTAGTTAGATACGCCCTGTAACGTTACAAGTATAACGTCCTTAACGACATCGCGTTTACTTATAGTGGAATATTTACTCTTTTGCTTACAAATCGTGAATGAAATATGTTTTAAGTGTCATATGATAAATAGAATCTTGCATTCGTGTTCATGTATTATTGAATTTATTAAACTCATAAAGGAAAAGGAATAAAATGCTCAGCAAAGCCTCACATTTTACCCGTTTCCCACAACTCATTTAATAAATTCAATAACACATGACCACTCATGTAAGATCCTCTATATCTTCCCTTGCAAACCCCAGTTTTACTGTATAAAAGTGGGGTTTAAGGGGGTCAAAATTAATGTAGGCATGCTTTACAGATGGACTGTCACAAATATCTATGTAGTCAGTGAAGATCACGATGATATGGCTTATTATGAACTGTCTCATCTGGAGTCACACTCTTTGCTGTCTTGTTAATTATTTGAAGAATTTGATTGTACAGTCCAACCTGTGTTAAGCAAGCACCTAAGGGAAAGACAAACTGGGCTTGCTTAAGACAGGTGCTGGCTTAATACAGGTGAAATTTAATGCATTATTTTATCTTCTTGGGGAACTAAATGCCTGCTTGCTTAAGACAGGTTGCTTGCTTAATAGAGGTGGCCGCTAAGACAGGTTTTACTTTATAATAAAGTGGCTTTGTCAAAAATTGAAAGATTCCATTTCAGGAACTTGGGTTAACCTTTAACCTGCTGAATATTCAATTAAGCCACACCCATTTCCGACTTTGAACCAATCAGATTACTAGATGCAATTCATTTCTACAAATTCATTACTTGAATGTCAAACAGTGGAGATCCTGATCAGATGGCTTCTGAAGAAGCATCCGTCTGATCTGGATCTACACTTTTAGCAAAGGTAGGGCTTGTCGCCTACAGCAGGTTAAAGGTTAAGGAATTAAGATTATTATCACATGGCATCTTTGATATGCAGTGGATATCATCATCTATTAAGTATCGTATGACGACACCTGTAATCACTCTTTGGAGGGAGCAACAAATGTCATAACGGCGTGCATGTTAAGCATGCACATTCTATTGAATAACTGTCACCTTTAATGATTAAAACCCTTTTAAAATGGTCATATGGTAAACTGAATCTTAGACTCTTGGTCTTTTTATATGAAATACAGTAGAACTTCGATGGCTTGAACACTGATAGCTCGAACACCATGGCTAAGTCGAACACTTTCTTGAGTCCCTAGAGAATTCCTTTACATATGAAATAGCGAGGGAAACATTAAGGGTTATTTGTGTTTTATCTTGTTAATGTATGCTGTATGTACTCATTAGAATCGCCTCAATGAGGCGATTCTAATGAGTACACACAGCATACATTTATGATAAAGAAAACTGAGAAGATATTCCCAAATCTCCATTATACCATCTTCAATGGCATTAACAAAAACCCTCCTTGGTTCTAACTTGCTGTCTCGAACAAATTTACATGGTCCCAAAGGGGTTCGAGCCATCGAAGTTCGACTGTATATAAAATTCGCCAGGCCTCATTGGTCTAGTGGATAAACATACTGACTTAATCATCGGCTCTCTCATAACTGATTTAAGCCTTGCAGGGGTCATATATGAGATGCCAAGTTCTGCAAAGAGAAGTTCTGTTGCTTTTCTCCACCTCTGATTACTAATTGGCTTAGAATATATGAAATAATCTTGAAAGGGTTGTAAAGCCCAAACTATAATCTTCTTTCAGAAATGAAAGATGTGCAAGAAAAAGAACATTGTCTGGGTCTAAGGGATAGATAGAAACGTTTGCCTTTAGGGATCACTGTCTGGCATCACTTGGCAATTCTTATGAAGATATTATGGATTGTGTTTTTCTTTTTTTCAGTTCATTCTTCTTGGTTTTGTGATTGCAATATGTAAGAAGAGAAAGTCAGCGATAGACGGGGAGGTAGAGGACGACGATATTGTTGACAGTGATGATGAGATGTTACCTGCCTAGATAACAGGGGAGATAACAATAACTTTATCAAGGACAAGTCTCAGTTGTTTAAAGTTGTTATTATGTGGTTCTATTTTTCAGTTCATTTTTCTTGGTTTTGTGATTGCAATTTATAAGAAGAGAAAGTCAGCGATAGATGGGGAGGTGGAGGAGGACGATATTGTTGACAGTGATGATGAGATGTTACCTGCCTAGATAACAGGGGAGATAACCTAGATAATATTAAAGGGAGAAAACAATAACTAAATCCATTACAAGGCTCAGTTGTTTGAATTTGGTTTTGAAGTGATTGAGTTCATTATGATAACAAGAATTTTTTAGAAAGATATTGTCGACAGTGATGATGAGATGTTACCAGCCTAGATAATAAGAGAGAAAACATAATCAAGAATGAAGTTCAGTGGTTTAAAGCTGTTTTTGAAGTGTTTGATTTCATTATGATAACAAATATATTTGACATAAGGCATTTTTCCGTATCTCCTCTGTAAACCCCACTTTATGAGGAGAAAACTTGAGTTAACATGAGTATAAATCTTACTTCTTATTTATACAGCAATGATAAGTTCTGGATGCTTGTTTCGTTACAACTGCTCAGTAGACTAGATAAGGCGGGTATTTGGTGATAATTCAGGGATAATTTTCTTTACCTCTCAACAAAAACATATGTTGGGGGTACTCATTTGAACCGCCTCACTGAGGCGGTTCAAATGAATACCCACAACATATGTTTTTCCTGAACAATAAGGAAAATTATCCCTCAATTATCAGCAAATACGCACCTTATCTAGCCTACTGCAGTGCTGCAAAGAGGCAGTTGTAATGAGTACCGAAAACCTACATACTGCAGCTGAAATAAGAGAAATGAAAGTATACCAACCTGTAAACCCCAGTTTTCTCTATATAAAGTGGGGTTTACATTGGAGTTCTTGATCAGTTTTGTTAATGTGATCAAAATGACATTTTTGCTGTGCAAACCATTACCACATTTTATGTACCGTATTTGCCCTGATTACTGCACTGTGCTCTTAGATTTTTCAAAATCATGTCAAAAAATCGTGGTGAAATAACTACCTAATTAGCGCACACTCGATATGAAAATAAAAGCTTCCAAGATGATGCATCCTCCTAAGTGGTCATATTGTTACTTATTCTAGCAAAGACAATATCTCAAATTTTGGTATTTTGCTGAAAAAATGTGAGCAGCTTTTGCATCTGCAATAGCTGCTCTCATTTTTTCAGCAAAAATATGACAGCTTCAAGGGGAGGTTACTTTAAAGTGTGCGCTTATGCATTTCCTTTTCAAAAATAGCTTCAGTGTGCGCCTATAGGAGCATGTGCGGTAATTAGGGCGAATACGGTAATTTTATAACATATAGTACAAAGTATCTACAAGGATTTAACTCTTTTCCTGCTGTTCACAACAACCCCTACCTTTGCAAACAATAAAGACCTAGATCAGATGGCTTCTGAAGAAGCTATCTGAACAGGATCTGCACTGTTTGTCATTCGGTATGTAATTTTGGAGAGAAAAAAAGTATCATGTAAGCTGATTGGCTGATAGTCAGAGATGAGTGTGGCTAATTAAGATATACAACAGGGTAAGAGTTAAAATCCAATCAAAATGCATTTTTTGAGAAAAAAATAAAGGCTGACAAGTTCATAATTAGTGTAAGTGTGTACATTTACAGTAGAACTTCGACGTCTTGAACACCGATAGCTCAAATACCATGGCTAAGTCGAACATGGTCTTGAGTCCCTAGAGAATTCCTTTTCATATGAAATAGGGAAACAATAAGGAGATTTTTGTTTTTTATCTTGCTAATGTATGCTGTGTGTACTCATTAGAATCGCCTCAATGAGGTGATTCTAATGAGTACACACAGCATACATTTATAATAAAGAAAACTCAGTAGATATTCCGACATCTCCATTTTACCTCCTTCAATGGCACTAACAATAACTCTCCTTGGCTTGAACTACCGCTGTCTCGAACAAATTTTCATGGTGCAAAAGGGGTTCGAACCATCGAAGTTCTACTGTACATACCCAATTGAGATTGCTGTTGTTTCTAAACCATTGTTTTTGAATGTGAAGTTGTGATATGTTTCCAGAAATTATTTATTGCATAGCCTAAATGTGACCATAATGTATATATTTATGCTATCAGATAACATGTGTTTTATTTTGAGATTTATTCACCCTTGCAACAGTGCTATTATTTGAGCCAAGGCTTGACAAAACCTGCAAGGAGATGTGTGACCAGCAAAGGCTCGTATCAGCTTGCAACAGTGCTATTATTTGAGCCAAGGCTTGACAAAACCTACAAGAAGATGTGTGACCAGCAAAGGCTCATATCAGCTTGCACATCCGTGCAGTCTGATTATAGTCTTCGATGACGCATGTACATTCAATAGGCTATGATCTGTGCAAAGAGATTTGTTTGATTTGAGGTTTAACGGTATGTCAAAACCATTTAGGTGATTTTGGAGATGCTGCTTCCAATTTTGTGGGACTTTTACCTGACATTGAGATGAAACGAAACGACATCTCAATCCCTGCCGCCCAATAAAACCAACAGAGTTTATATGCATGGATGGGCCGACTCGCAACAGTTTTCCTTGGCAAGCTTAGACCTTCTAAGCAGATTACCAGTACTAATGTGCGGTCGGTATCAACTCTGCGTGGAAGCATCGTGCAGCCCATATATTTCTTCAAGCCCCTATGGGTGGGGGCGGAACTGTGCAAAGAGACATAAGTAAACGGTCTTATCATAGTGGAAGGGTGTGCAGGTTAATTTGAGCCTTACTGGTCTTATTTAAGGTTTTGTCATGTGCTGGCTCTTTTCTTATTGTGTTTTGATGTTTTGATATCTTTCAAACTACATGTATTTTTTACTGCAGTAATTGAGATTCATGTTATGACATATAAGCCTCTTTATAACACTTCATTATAACACTTTTAGATAAAGCATGATTTAAACACATTATTGTCTCAGGACAAGTGAGGTTTATCAGGTCAATGTGCCGTCGTCAATGTGACGTCATCGTGACGTCATCAACATGACGTTGCGCTTTAATGAAAGAGCCGCACTACTAGGAAAAATCGCATAAATGTTGTGTTATTATAGCTTTAGAAATCTAAAACTTATTAAAAAAAAAAAAACATAGTAGGAAAAATTAGAGTCAGATGATACTAAATATATGAACCCAATATTTCATTTTCACACCACAATGTTGGGAAGCACGGTCGACATTAAATATATGTTTATTAATTGCATATTTAAAGAGTGTACAATGCCTTTAACTGATAAATAAAATATCAGATTCGTGTCATTTGATATCAAGTTTATCAGGCTCAGCTTTGAGAACACATGTAGAATCGCTCAGCAAGCCTCACGATTCTACAAGCATTCTCAAAGCCTTGCCTGATAAACTTGATATCAGAAGACACGAACCTGGTATTCTCTATTTATCTATGCCTTCCACTTTGGCAAGACTCATAAGCTCTGGCATCACTGAAAAAAATATTACCTTTAAGGAAAAAAACACAAAATTGTTAGCACTAGAGGAAAATTAATGTTATTATTTAGATTACATGCATTTTTCACAGAAAATAAGGTTTGTCATTATATGTTACTGTCTGCCCAGCAGCCAATTCACATATAATGCCAAGTCTTAGTCCATAAGGTTTGTCATTATATGTTACTTGTCTGCCCAGCAGCCAATTCACATATAATGCCAAGTCTTAGTCCATAAGGTTTGTCATTATATGTTACTTGTCAGCCCAGCAGCCAATTCACATATAATGCCAAGTCTTATTCCATAAGGTTTGTCATTATATGTTAATTGTCTGCCCAGCAGCCAATTCACATATAATGCCAAGTCTTATTCCTTAAGGTTTGTCATTATATGTTAATTGTCTGCCCAGCAGCGAATTCACATATAATGCCAAGCCTTATTCCTTAAGGTTTGTCATTATATGTTAATTGTCTGCCCAGCAGCCAATTCACATATGTGACCCGCCATGAGATTTTGGGTCCAAATGAGGTCCATGACCGAAAATGAGGTTTTGCAATTTTCTGATACCTTTACAATACTAAAGTGCGTATGTGAAATTTCAGGTGGAAATATGGAGCAGTATTCGAGATATAGGCCTTTATAAACTGACCTCCCAATATGTTAAAATTGCATTTTCGCTCTTTTAGATGTGTATTTTCTAGTGTCTTTTGAAGGCTTCAAAGCCTCATAAAGCATTCAGGTAAACCTTGAGAAAATAAAATATCAGCGAACCATGCGTTCACATAATTATTTATTTATCCAGTAGCAATCATTTATTAAGTATTTGTTGGGAAGAATTCGGTTGCCATAGCAACAAATTAAAAAATCCTGAAATATCTCGAACACAAAACTCTTGTAGAGCTTGAATTATTATTTTCTCATTCAATCTAAGTCACATTAATGGATAATGCATTACTAAATGCGATTAAAGAACATGTAGCAATATCCGTGTCCACCATTACCAAAGAGATCAGCTTTGTTGGGATACAGAATACCCCACCCACTTTATATTTATGTCACTAATGTCATGTTTAATGCTGCATCTCAATAGCCAAAATTGGACTGCATTTTACTTAAACTGCAAAGTCCGACTTATGAGAACAGACTTTTAACACACTATTGTTTAAATCAAGATCAAAGTGGTGTAAGTGGTGTATATAATTCCATGATGGCTTATAAAAATACAAATTTCATGTAAATATGAAGAGACATTAAAAAAGAAAGAAAAATAAATATCTTGTCAAGTTGTTTCGCACAATACTTTACTTTTTGGACAAACCTGTGTGTACACCATTACATGATAGCAAAATTGTATTGTAAATAAATCATATATCTGCAGTAGATAATGCATGAAATAAGTGTTTTATCAGATTACCCCACCCATCAACATAGTATACTGCTATGATTTGGGATCTTTAATCACTGAATGAAGAAAAGTTGACTTTTTGCACCATTGTGTGAATTAATGAGTACGTTTGTACAAACTTAAAGCTAATACATGAATTTAGTAGCATCTCCTTGTCATGAACGTCATTGCAAAAACAAACTTTACATTACGTACCTTCCTGTCGGGGCTAGGGTAAACAAATTGCCTACATTGTGCCTACCCGCTGAGCTAAAACTAGCCAAACATGAGCAAAAGTTTGTCAAACGTTTCGAGGGTCTCAGATGCCTAGGCAAAGCGGTTATAGTGAGATTGTTCTGCATATTCACCCAAGTACTTTGTTTATGGGTAAGGCGTAATTTTTGTCATTTCTTCTCAATGCGAGTAAATGCCCCGCCCCCGCCCATAGGGACCTAAAGAAATATATGGGCTGCACGATGCTTCCACGCAGAGTTGATACCTATAGCACATTAGTACTGGTAATCTGCTTGGAAGGTCTAAGCTCGCCAGGAAAACTGCTGCGAGTCGGCCCGTCTATGAATATGGGCGGCAGGGATTGAGATGTCGTTTAATCTCAATGTCGGGTAAAAGTCCCACGAAATTGGAAGCAACGTCTCCAAAATGACCTAAATAGTGTTGACGGGGACCTCAAATCAAACATTAAATGGTTCCAAAACGACATTAAATTTCACCCTTTTAAGCAAACACCTGTATTAATACAGATTGGACTGTGCAGTCAAAACTTTTATTTCGTGTATTATCATTTAAAATAGGACTGGCTAATCGGTGCTGAAATGATAATCGATTATGAACATGCCATTGGGGTCGATGATCGATTAGTAATAACTGGAGATTTAGTCATAATTTAACCTGTCTGGCTTTCTGTCTGAACATGACACTTACCATATGTTGTACTTCACTATAGGGTTTTGGAAAGACAGGCCTGAGCAAACACTTTGGACCCAGACGAGACGCCGCAAAGCGTGGCGTCTCATCAGGGTTTGCACTGTTTGCCACTTATCCAGCTATTTTAGAAACATTTTGACTGGTAAAGTTAACTTATATAATAATCGATCACAAAAAATCAGTACGGATAATCCAATTTATGGAATGTATCGATCAATTAATCTATTATCCAATTAATCGTGACAGCCTTAATTAAAAGTAATGATACTTCAGATGACTTAAAATGATACATAACTAACTTAAAGTTATTGAATTGATATCCTATTATACTGGTGTGTTTCGCCCTCTCCTATTGGGGCTTGGAGAAATTTACTGGGCTGCATGGTACATGTACTTCTGTGTTTAGCTAAAACAGCCGAACATTTGAGGACTGGTAAGTTACATGTTACGTTTTTTTTTCTAAACCGTAGATGTATGATAAATGAGGCACACTTTTTCCCAGCCTATATTAATCAGAGGTGGGTGAAAACCCAAATAGCCGATAAAAAGTACCTTCCCTACCATTGCAGAACTTAGCGTCTCACATTTGACCCGAGCAAGTTTCAGAACCATATGTCTTCTTTATGTTATGTACGTACAAAACTAAATCTCGATTTTAAAATGTGTTACCCTGGCGTCTCCATTCTACCAACCTACAGTACATCCAATTTCTGCTTGCGCAACCATCGAACTGAAAGTAGCGCTACGTGTAAATAGTACTACTTTTGATCTTCTCGACTAGATGCGTAGTAGCAATTATTTAAGCAACACAGGATCTAACTCTTCATCAAAGGAAAGAATTAGCTCCTCGGAAGAAAATGCTTTCCTTCAATAATAATAATAAACTTTATTTATTTATTTATTTATTTATTTTTTCAGAAAAGGCTCAAATGACCTTATCTGTAGGCATTCTTGAGTGTCTTACAACATGACTCAAGAACATGAAACCATGATGGGGTGCGTCTGTTTCTTATAGGGGGTATTAATCTCTGCAGTGGGTACGTGCTATTTGCTAACACGCTGACAACTTTTGTCATGGAAGCAGGTATGACTTTTTTGTTCCGACATAGGCATACCTGTTGCCCAGATCTTATCTCTAGTTGTTCCACATGCCCTGCTGAAATAATTTCTTATCTGCTGAAACAATTTCTTTATTGTCACTATCGAAATCATTTTTTATTGGTTGTTGTTGTTTTCGTTATATGGCCCTTTCAAGATTATTACACTCATGTCGAGCCGATCGTTGATCAAAGGATGGCGAAAACCAAAGTACTCCGAGAAAAACCACAAACCATAATTTTGTTTCGTGGTTTTTATGTCAGCCAGCAGCACATTTCCGAAAATTTACTTATTAAAGAAAACTTAATCTTAGCTCTCAG
>OY757018.1:5000-52500 GCA_963580285.1 Lucinisca nassula
CTAACCCTAACCCTAACCCTAACCCTAACCCTAACCCTAACCCTAACCCTAACCCTAACCCTAACCCTAACCCTAACCCTAACCCTAACCCTAACCCTAACCCTAACCCTAACCCTAACCCTAACCCTAACCCTAACCCTAACCCTAACCCTAACCCTAACCCTAACCCTAACCCTAACCCTAACCCTAACCCTAACCCTAACCCTAACCCTAACCCTAACCCTAACCCTAACCCTAACCCTAACCCTAACCCTAACCCTAACCCTAACCCTAACCCTAACCCTAACCCTAACCCTAACCCTAACCCTAACCCTAACCCTAACCCTAACCCTAACCCTAACCCTAACCCTAACCCTAACCCTAACCCTAACCCTAACCCTAACCCTAACCCTAACCCTAACCCTAACCCTAACCCTAACCCTAACCCTAACCCTAACCCTAACCCTAACCCTAACCCTAACCCTAACCCTAACCCTAACCCTAACCCTAACCCTAACCCTAACCCTAACCCTAACCCTAACCCTAACCCTAACCCTAACCCTAACCCTAACCCTAACCCTAACCCTAACCCTAACCCTAACCCTAACCCTAACCCTAACCCTAACCCTAACCCTAACCCTAACCCTAACCCTAACCCTAACCCTAACCCTAACCCTAACCCTAACCTAACCCTAACCCTAACCCTAACCCTAACCCTAACCCTAACCCTAACCCTAACCCTAACCCTAACCCTAACCCTAACCCTAACCCTAACCCTAACCCTAACCCTAACCCTAACCCTAACCCTAACCAAACCCTAACCCTAACCCTAACCCTAACCCTAACCCTAACCCTAACCCTAACCCTAACCCTAACCCTAACCCTAACCCTAACCCTAACCCTAACCCTAACCCTAACCCTAACCCTAACCCTAACCCTAACCCTAACCCTAACCCTAACCCTAACCCTAACCCTAACCCTAACCCTAACCCTAACCCTAACCCTAACCCTAACCCTAACCCTAACCCTAACCCTAACCCTAACCCTAACCCTAACCCTAACCCTAACCCTAACCCTAACCCTAACCCTAACCCTAACCCTAACCCTAACCCTAACCCTAACCTAACCCTAACCCTAACCCTAACCCTAACCCTAACCCTAACCCTAACCTAACCCTAACCCTAACCCTAACCCTAACCCTAACCCTAACCCTAACCCTAACCCTAACCCTAACCCTAACCCTAACCCTAACCCTAACCCTAACCCTAACCCTAACCCTAACCCTAACCCTAACCCTAACCCTAACCCTAACCCTAACCCTAACCCTAACCCTAACCCTAACCCTAACCCTAACCCTAACCCTAACCCTAACCCTAACCCTAACCCTAACCCTAACCCTAACCCTAACCCTAACCCTAACCCTAACCCTAACCCTAACCCTAACCCTAACCCTAACCCTAACCCTAACCCTAACCCTAACCCTAACCCTAACCCTAACCCTAACCCTAACCCTAACCCTAACCCTAACCCTAACCCTAACCCTAACCCTAACCCTAACCCTAACCCTAACCCTAACCCTAACCCTAACCCTAACCCTAACCCTAACCCTAACCCTAACCTAACCCTAACCCTAACCCTAACCCTAACCCTAACCCTAACCCTAACCCTAACCCTAACCCTAACCCTAACCCTAACCCTAACCCTAACCCTAACCCTAACCCTAACCCTAACCCTAACCCTAACCCTAACCCTAACCCTAACCCTAACCCTAACCCTAACCCTAACCCTAACCCTAACCCTAACCCTAACCCTAACCCTAACCCTAACCCTAACCCTAACCCTAACCCTAACCCTAACCCTAACCCTAACCCTAACCCTAACCCTAACCCTAACCCTAACCCTAACCCTAACCCTAACCCTAACCCTAACCCTAACCCTAACCCTAACCCTAACCCTAACCCTAACCCTAACCCTAACCCTAACCCTAACCCTAACCCTAACCCTAACCCTAACCCTAACCCTAACCCTAACCCTAACCCTAACCCTAACCCTAACCTAACCCTAACCCTAACCCTAACCCTAACCCTAACCCTAACCCTAACCCTAACCCTAACCCTAACCCTAACCCTAACCCTAACCCTAACCCTAACCCTAACCCTAACCCTAACCCTAACCCTAACCCTAACCCTAACCCTAACCCTAACCCTAACCCTAACCCTAACCCTAACCCTAACCCTAACCCTAACCCTAACCCTAACCCTAACCCTAACCCTAACCCTAACCCTAACCCTAACCCTAACCCTAACCCTAACCCTAACCCTAACCCTAACCCTAACCCTAACCCTAACCCTAACCCTAACCCTAACCCTAACCCTAACCCTAACCCTAACCCTAACCCTAACCCTAACCCTAACCCTAACCCTAACCCTAACCCTAACCCTAACCCTAACCCTAACCCTAACCCTAACCCTAACCCTAACCCTAACCCTAACCCTAACCCTAACCCTAACCCTAACCCTAACCCTAACCCTAACCCTAACCCTAACCCTAACCCTAACCCTAACCCTAACCCTAACCCTAACCCTAACCCTAACCCTAACCCTAACCCTAACCCTAACCCTAACCCTAACCCTAACCCTAACCCTAACCCTAACCCTAACCCTAACCCTAACCCTAACCCTAACCCTAACCCTAACCCTAACCCTAACCCTAACCCTAACCCTAACCCTAACCCTAACCCTAACCCTAACCCTAACCCTAACCCTAACCCTAACCCTAACCCTAACCCTAACCCTAACCCTAACCCTAACCCTAACCCTAACCCTAACCCTAACCCTAACCCTAACCCTAACCCTAACCCTAACCCTAACCCTAACCCTAACCCTAACCCTAACCCTAACCCTAACCCTAACCCTAACCCTAACCCTAACCCTAACCCTAACCCTAACCCTAACCCTAACCCTAACCCTAACCCTAACCCTAACCCTAACCCTAACCCTAACCCTAACCCTAACCCTAACCCTAACCCTAACCCTAACCCTAACCCTAACCCTAACCCTAACCCTAACCCTAACCCTAACCCTAACCCTAACCCTAACCCTAACCCTAACCCTAACCCTAACCCTAACCCTAACCCTAACCCTAACCCTAACCCTAACCCTAACCCTAACCCTAACCCTAACCCTAACCCTAACCCTAACCCTAACCCTAACCCTAACCCTAACCCTAACCCTAACCCTAACCCTAACCCTAACCCTAACCCTAACCCTAACCCTAACCCTAACCCTAACCCTAACCCTAACCCTAACCCTAACCCTAACCCTAACCCTAACCCTAACCCTAACCCTAACCCTAACCCTAACCCTAACCCTAACCCTAACCCTAACCCTAACCCTAACCCTAACCCTAACCCTAACCCTAACCCTAACCCTAACCCTAACCCTAACCCTAACCCTAACCCTAACCCTAACCCTAACCCTAACCCTAACCCTAACCCTAACCCTAACCCTAACCCTAACCCTAACCCTAACCCTAACCCTAACCCTAACCCTAACCCTAACCCTAACCCTAACCCTAACCCTAACCCTAACCCTAACCCTAACCCTAACCCTAACCCTAACCCTAACCCTAACCCTAACCCTAACCCTAACCCTAACCCTAACCCTAACCCTAACCCTAACCCTAACCCTAACCCTAACCCTAACCCTAACCCTAACCCTAACCCTAACCCTAACCCTAACCCTAACCCTAACCCTAACCCTAACCCTAACCCTAACCCTAACCCTAACCCTAACCCTAACCCTAACCCTAACCCTAACCCTAACCCTAACCCTAACCCTAACCCTAACCCTAACCCTAACCCTAACCCTAACCCTAACCCTAACCCTAACCCTAACCCTAACCCTAACCCTAACCCTAACCCTAACCCTAACCCTAACCCTAACCCTAACCCTAACCCTAACCCTAACCCTAACCCTAACCCTAACCCTAACCCTAACCCTAACCCTAACCCTAACCCTAACCCTAACCCTAACCCTAACCCTAACCCTAACCCTAACCCTAACCCTAACCCTAACCCTAACCCTAACCCTAACCCTAACCCTAACCCTAACCCTAACCCTAACCCTAACCCTAACCCTAACCCTAACCCTAACCCTAACCCTAACCCTAACCCTAACCCTAACCCTAACCCTAACCCTAACCCTAACCCTAACCCTAACCCTAACCCTAACCCTAACCCTAACCCTAACCCTAACCCTAACCCTAACCCTAACCCTAACCCTAACCCTAACCCTAACCCTAACCCTAACCCTAACCCTAACCCTAACCCTAACCCTAACCCTAACCCTAACCCTAACCCTAACCCTAACCCTAACCCTAACCCTAACCCTAACCCTAACCCTAACCCTAACCCTAACCCTAACCCTAACCCTAACCCTAACCCTAACCCTAACCCTAACCCTAACCCTAACCCTAACCCTAACCCTAACCCTAACCCTAACCCTAACCCTAACCCTAACCCTAACCCTAACCCTAACCCTAACCCTAACCCTAACCCTAACCCTAACCCTAACCCTAACCCTAACCCTAACCCTAACCCTAACCCTAACCCTAACCCTAACCCTAACCCTAACCCTAACCCTAACCCTAACCCTAACCCTAACCCTAACCCTAACCCTAACCCTAACCCTAACCCTAACCCTAACCCTAACCCTAACCCTAACCCTAACCCTAACCCTAACCCTAACCCTAACCCTAACCCTAACCCTAACCCTAACCCTAACCCTAACCCTAACCCTAACCCTAACCCTAACCCTAACCCTAACCCTAACCCTAACCCTAACCCTAACCCTAACCCTAACCCTAACCCTAACCCTAACCCTAACCCTAACCCTAACCCTAACCCTAACCCTAACCCTAACCCTAACCCTAACCCTAACCCTAACCCTAACCCTAACCCTAACCCTAACCCTAACCCTAACCCTAACCCTAACCCTAACCCTAACCCTAACCCTAACCCTAACCCTAACCCTAACCCTAACCCTAACCCTAACCCTAACCCTAACCCTAACCCTAACCCTAACCCTAACCCTAACCCTAACCCTAACCCTAACCCTAACCCTAACCCTAACCCTAACCCTAACCCTAACCCTAACCCTAACCCTAACCCTAACCCTAACCCTAACCCTAACCCTAACCCTAACCCTAACCCTAACCCTAACCCTAACCCTAACCCTAACCCTAACCCTAACCCTAACCCTAACCCTAACCCTAACCCTAACCCTAACCCTAACCCTAACCCTAACCCTAACCCTAACCCTAACCCTAACCCTAACCCTAACCCTAACCCTAACCCTAACCCTAACCCTAACCCTAACCCTAACCCTAACCCTAACCCTAACCCTAACCCTAACCCTAACCCTAACCCTAACCCTAACCCTAACCCTAACCCTAACCCTAACCCTAACCCTAACCCTAACCCTAACCCTAACCCTAACCCTAACCCTAACCCTAACCCTAACCCTAACCCTAACCCTAACCCTAACCCTAACCCTAACCCTAACCCTAACCCTAACCCTAACCCTAACCCTAACCCTAACCCTAACCCTAACCCTAACCCTAACCCTAACCCTAACCCTAACCCTAACCCTAACCCTAACCCTAACCCTAACCCTAACCCTAACCCTAACCCTAACCCTAACCCTAACCCTAACCCTAACCCTAACCCTAACCCTAACCCTAACCCTAACCCTAACCCTAACCCTAACCCTAACCCTAACCCTAACCCTAACCCTAACCCTAACCCTAACCCTAACCCTAACCCTAACCCTAACCCTAACCCCTAACCCTAACCCTAACCCTAACCCTAACCCTAACCCTAACCCTAACCCTAACCCTAACCCTAACCCTAACCCTAACCCTAACCCTAACCCTAACCCTAACCCTAACCCTAATTATGATCTTTTAGGAACAGAACACCATTGTTACAGGGTTTAAGCATTTACTATGTTGGTTTTAGGGTGATTGGGCCCAAACTTTCACAGTTCATAGA
The DNA here is from genome assembly GCA_963580285.1 of Lucinisca nassula. Taxonomy (NCBI): domain Eukaryota; kingdom Metazoa; phylum Mollusca; class Bivalvia; order Lucinida; family Lucinidae; genus Lucinisca; species Lucinisca nassula. The sequence goes on from OY757018.1 coordinate 11,032, forward strand.
TGACCTTGACCTTTCACCATTTCAGGCGAAAAGGGGCCTTAATTATGACAAATCTGGGATTTTTGGACCAATTTCGAAAAATCCGAAAATGGACCCTTCTCGACTTATTTTTTAGGGTTTTAGATCGGTATTTTCACCTTTTCTGGCTAGCAAAATTTGTTTCCTAACCCTGTTAACAAATCCCTAAACCCTGGGGGGGCTACCCCTTAAGACATCACTTTTTGACTTTTTGTCCTCTTCTACCCATATCAAGCTAGACAACGTTTCAGCTGAACTCGAAACATGCAAACATATAGATCCCAAAGTTGGTAGGTTGTGAGTGTCTGATCAGATTAAAGTACTTGATAAAAGAATAAAAACGCACTAAAGCTTTTTCAGCTGAAGCTAATCTAACCTGAAAAAACTGACCTTGAACTTTGGACTTAATCATAACCGAAATGGTGTTCTGTTCCTGCTTGTCATAGCAAACCCTGCGTTTGATCAGCAATCCGGACTCTTTATCTTTGATGGATTTTCATGCAGATAAGCTGAAAATGTAGGAAGTTAATCAAATTTATATCCTATGTAAAAAAATGGTAAAATTTGTCACCATAAAATGCTAACCCTAGGGACGCAAAATTTACTTAGGGTTAGCTTAGGGTTATGGGTGTCAATATTTTTGTTCTAATAATTTCCTACAAACGTTTAAATTTCACAAACAAAGTTAATGTTCACGTTAAGGGATCATTAATCTCACGATAGATATAGGTGGCCAGGACCTGCTCGCAAGTTTAAATATTTTTTTTCGTGGTTGAAAATGGCCAAAAACTTAGGAACAGAACACCATTGGCATAACATATAGGGAAACTATAATCCAATTTTTTGGATTCCTAGTTTATGTTGAGAAAAGCTTTTATGCGTGATTCAATGACCATTGGTAATGTTTAAATTTTGACATAAAGATTTTTTAAAAAATGCCTCACATAAAATATTTTTCGCGATTTTTTCTATTTTTGGGTACCCCTAAACTACCTATGATAACTGTCTAACGCGACCGAATTATTTCAATTGCTTGCTATATACTTTGATACAAATGACTCAAAAATGTTGCCATGTATCAAAATTGATAAAAAACTAAAAATTAAAAATTTTAAAAAATTTTGAAAATTTTGAATTTTTGACAATTTTAAAAATATATTTTGGACTTGTATTTTTCCAATTTTTTAACAGGGTTAAGTCCTTTGACATATCCCCTATTCATGCCGAAAAGGACATAAGAATATCTTTAACCGCTGATTTTTGAGAATTTTTTTAAATCGGGACCTAAAACCTGCATGTAAAAAACGACCCCATTTTTAACATTTGTTTACATAGTATTCTGATGGCTCAGAAATAATATTTTGGTGTTGCTTGACTGTTTAGTGTTATGTGAGGCTGCAGTATACTCCGTTTGTCTCCCATCGGCCTGGTCATAAAATGGCGGCATGTCAAAATGAAGGTCCCTCCCTGATTTTGAAAATTAAAAAAAAATATTTTTGGTCAAAATTAAGAGCTGGGGCGAGTTTTGGGTAAGGTTTTGAACCTGAATAATCATTTTCTGAAGTTTCGTGAAGATATCTCACGATTTGGCGATTTTATGATATTTTGAAATTTTAGCACTTTTGAAAATGCAAAACATAGGCATGTCTTCGAACCATTGCCACGCCCATTAATTTTGATGTTTTTTAATATTTTTTTCTTTAAGTATGTAGAGGAAGAATAGTTCTAGAACGCAAGGTACGTCCGCAGGCCGAGCTCTCAAAATTATGAGATTTATTAACAAACAAATGCATGGTGTTCTGTTCCTAAAACCCAGGGAAATTTTGTCGTGACAAAGTACGGTGTTTAACTATATTTGATCATTTATTCCGACCGTTTGGGACTTTATATCTGTATGGTTTGATTATATATTAATAATTTGTACTATAAGGATGACAATACATAGAATTTAATCAGAAAAAAACTCAAGGTTGAGGGAGAAAATTTTGTCTACTTTTCGGGTCTAGACGTTCTTTTTGTGATTTTGAGCGAAAAATAACTAAGTCAGATTAAATTTTTTCGACTTTCGGATTATTGCCAAAGCCACATGCTGCCTTACTGAGGGATTGTTTTTATATTGTATTAACGTTAATACCCTGAAGTATTTAGAATTGTAATACGTCTGTCGTAGGTAAGCATATATACCCGAAAATTGTGCTATATATTCCAGGGCTTAGATGGTGTTCAGTTCCTAAAAACTTTTTTTGGAGACGACTTTAAGACCCTAGTATCAGACTAACACTCTCTTGCCAGAACAAATCTTTATATGGTTTAAAAGTTGATACCATGAAGTGCTTAGAATTCTAATATGCCTCTCGTAAGTATGCATTTTCTACCCCTAAATAATACTTATATTCCAGGGTTTAGATGGTGTTCTGTTCCTAAAAAAATCGTGACATGTGAGATGTTTGACTTCCAGTACTGGAAACAAATTTCATGCTACAAGGTATTTGCAGGCATTTTTATTAAGTCTAAGGCACATACTTTAAGGTCTTATAAGTATATTATCTATATCTGGAATCAAATAACAGATGGTGGGGGCAAAATATTGACCAAATCAGCAAAAAATAATTCTAAGTCCGAACATTTTGTTCCAGACTTAAAGACCATGTATCCTACTTATGCTACCTTATTAGAGAAATGTCATGCTATGGTTAAAAAGTTAATACCTTGAAGCATTCAATATCGTAATACGCCTGCCTATCTATCACAAAAAAGACATATATACTCTATCGTAATGTTATATATTACAGGGTTTAAATGGTGTTCTGTTCCTAAAAATGTATTTGGTGAGGACTTTTGGACCCTAGTATATGCCTAAAACTGCTTTACTGGAGAAATGTATTTCTATGGTTTAAAAGTTTATACTTTCAAGAATTAAGCATCGTAATACGCCTACCTAAAGTAAGCAAATCGATATGAAAAAAATGATATATATTCCAGGGTTTAGATGGTGTTCTGTTCCTAAAAAAACATGATATGTGAGATGTTCGACTTCAAGTAGTGGAATCAAATTTCATGCTAGAAGGTGTTTGCAGGCATTGTTATAAAGTCTAAGGCACATACTATAAGGTCTTATAAGTATATTATCTACATCTAAAATCAAATTACAGAAACATGGGGCGAAACATTGGCAAAAACAGCAAAATCAAAAATTCTAAGTCCGAATTTTTTTGTCCAGTCTTAAAAACCATGTATCACACTAATGCTACCTTACTAGAGAAATGTAATTATATGGTTTAAAAGTTAATACCTTGAAGCATTCACTATCGTAATACGCCTGTCTATCTATCATAAAAAAGACATATATACCCCATCATAATGTTATATATTACAGGGTTTAAATGGTGTTCTGTTCCTAAAAAATGTTTTTGGTGCCGACTTTAGGACATTAGTATTTGCCTAACACTACTTTACTGGAGAAATGTATTTCTATGGTTTAAATGTTTATACTGTCAAGAATTAAGCACCGTAATACGCCAACCTAAAGTAAGCATATCGATATGAAAAACATGATATATATTCCAGGGCTTAAATGGTGTTCTATTCCTAAAAAAAACATGATATGTGAGATGTTCGACTTCCAGTACTGGAGATACATGTTATGCTAGAAGGTGTTTGCAGGCATTGTTATAAAGTCTAAGGCACATACTTTAAGGTCTTATAAGTATATTACCTACATCTATAAACAAATTACAGATACTGGGGCAAAACATTGATAAAAACAGCAAAAACAAAAATTCTAAGTCCGCAATTTTTGGTCCAGACTTAAAGACCATGTATCACACTTATGCTACCTTGCTAGAGAAATGTCATTCTATGGTTTAAAAGTTAATACCTCGGAGCATTCATTATCGTATTACGCCTGCCTATCTATCACAAAAAAAGACATATATACCCTATCATAATGTTATATATTACAGGGTTTAAATGGTGTTCTGTTCCTAAACAAATGTTTTTGGTGACGACTTTAGGACCCTAGTATATGCCTAACACTGCTTTACTGGAGAAATGTATTTCTATGGTTTAAAAAGTTATACTTTCAAGAATTAAGCACCGTAATACCCCTACCTTAAGTAAGCATATCGATATGAAAAAAATGATATATATTCCAGGGCTTAGATGGTGTTCTGTTCCTAAAAAAAACACGATATGTGAGATGTTCGACTTCCAGTACTGGAAATAAATTTCATGCTAGAAGGTGTTTGCAGGCATTGTTATAAAGTTCAAGGCACATACTTTAAGGTCTAATAAGTATATTATTTACATCTAAAATCAAATTACAGATACTGGGGGCGAAACATTGACAAAACAGCAAAAACAAAAATTCTAAGTCCGATTTTTTTTGGTCCAGATTTAAAGACCCCGTATCACACTAATGCTACCTTACTAGAGAAATGTCATTCTATGGTTTAAAAGTTAATACCTTGAAGCATTCACTGTCGTAATACGTCTGCCTATCTATCACAAAAAATACATATATACCCCCACCATAATGTTATATATTACAGGGTTTAAATGGTGTTCTGTTCCTAAACAAATTGTTGGGTCCCTACTTTAAAACCCCATTATAAGACTAACGCTGCCTTACTAGTAAATTATCTGTATATGGTTTAAATATTAATACCTTGAAGCATTCAGTATTGTTATACGCCAGCCTATCTTTCAAAAAATAGGCCTATATACCAAAGCATAATTTTGTATTTGTTCCTAAAAGATGTGTTGGGTCCCTATTTCAAGACCAAAGTATACGACTAACGCTGCCTTACTAGTGAATTGTTTTTACATGGTTCAAAAGATCGTACCTTGAAGCATTCCGTATTGTAATATGTCAGCCGTTAGTAAGCTAACATACCCCCAAAAATGATATATATTACAGGGTTTAAATGGTGTTCTGTTCCTATAAAAAACATGATGTGTGAGGTGTTTGACTTCCAGTACTGGACTAAATATTCATGCGAAGAGGTATACGCAGACATACTAATAAAGCCCATGGTACATAGTTTAAGTATTTATAAATGTATTATCTACATCTAGAATCCATTCAGAGATACGACGCCGCTAAACCTGGCGACATTGACAAAAAAATTTAGCAACGAAAATTTCTAAGTCCGAACATTTTTTTTCCGCCTTTAAGGTCATCCATAGAACATTCGATACCATACTATAGAAATATCTTTATACAGTTTAAAAGTTAATACCTTGAAGCTTTCATTTTCGTAATACGCCTGTCTATCTATAAAAGAATAGACATATATACGTTGTATATTACAGGGTATAAATGGTGTTTTGTTCCTAAATCATTGCTTTGGTAAGGACTTCATGGCTCAGATAGCAGATTAAAGCTGCAGGTTTCCTACTAAAACTGCCTTACCAGAAAAATATATTTATATGACTTAAAAGTTTATACCTTGAGGTATTCAGAATTATCATATGACTGCCGTACGCACGCATATATATCCCAAAATATGTTATGTAATCCAGGGTATAAATGGTGTTCTGTTCCTAAAAAAAAACATGATATTTTAGATATTTGTCTTCTAGCACTGGACGAAAAATGAATGCGAGGAGCCATGTGTAGGCAGTTTTGTAAAGTATCAGGTATCTAGAAAAAGATCATATAACTATATTATCTATATCGAATTTCATTGATACACACGACGCCGCTAAACCTGGCGACATTGACAAAAAATGCAGCAACGAAAATTTCTAAGTCCGAACATTTTTTTTCCGCCTTTAAGGTCATCCATAGAACATTCGATTGCATACTATAGAAATATCTTTATATAGTTTAAAAGTTAATACCTTGAAGCTTTCATTTTCGTAATACGCCTGCCTATCTATAAAAGAATAGACATATATACGTTGTATATTCCAGGGTATAAATGGTGTTCTGTTCCTAAATCATTGCTTTGGTTACGACTTCATTGCTCAGATAGCAGATTAAGGCTGCAGGTTTCCTACTAAGACTGCCTTACCAGAAAAATATATTTATATGGTGTAAAAGTTAATACCTTGAAGTACTCAGAAATATCATATGACTGCCGTATGCAAGCAAATATATCCCAAAATAAGTTATGTAATCCAGGGTATAAATGGTGTTCTGTTCCTAAAAAAAACCATGATATTTTAGATATTTGTCTTCTAGCACTGGTCTAAAAATGAATGCGAGGAGCCATATGTAGGCAGTTTTGTAAAGTATCAGGTATATAGAAAAAGATCATATAACTATATTATCTATATCGAATTTCATTGATACACACGACGCCGCGAAACCTGGCGACATTGACAAAAAATGCAGCAACGAAAATTTCTAAGTCCGAACATTTTTATTCCGCCTTTAAGGTCATCCATAGAACATTCGATGCCATACTATAGAAATATCTTTATATAGTTTAAAAGTTAATACCTTGAAGCTTTCATTTTCGTAATACGCCTGCCTATCTATAAAAGAATAGACATATATACGTTGTATATTCCAGGGTATAAATGGTGTTCTGTTCCTAAATCATTGCTTTGGTTACGACTTCATTGCTCAGATAGCAGATTAAGGCTGCAGGTTTCCTACTAAGACTGCCTTACCAGAAAAATACATCTATATGGTGTAAAAGTTAATACCTTGAAGTACTCAGAAATATCATATGACTGCCGTATGCAAGCATATATATCCCAAAATAAGTTATGTAATCCAGGGTATAAATGGTGTTCTGTTCCTAAAAAAAACATGATATTTGAGATATTTGTCTACTAATTCTGGACTGAACAAGCATGCGAGGAGCCAAGTGTAGGAAAGTTTGTAAAGTATAAGGCACATAGTATATGGCATATAAGTATATTATCTGTATCGAAATTCATTGATGCATACGATGGCGCTAAACCTGTCGACATTGACAAAAATGGTCGCAACGAAAATGTCTAAGTCCGAACATTTTTGTCACGACTTTAAGGCCCATCCATAAACTCATGCTGCCTTACAAAAGAAAAATTTCTATGCAGTTTCAAAGTTAATACCTTGATATATTCAATATAGTAATACGCTTGCTTTAAGTAAGCATATTTATGAGAAAATAGTGTTATAAAATCCAGGCTTTAGATGGTGTTCTGTTCCTAATTTTCAGTGATGTATGCGATGTTTAATGTCTCCTACATGTCTCAAATATCATGACGACAGGTGTACGAATGCTTGTCATTAATCTTTAATGTCCATATATTAAAGATATTCATGGATATATTTAATATCTAAAGTTCGTAGCTACTTACCGGGGCCCAAACATGGCAAAAAGTGCAAAATATTGGAAAAATGATTTTTTTCATTTTTGCGAATTTTGGCATCAGATAAGGTAAAAATAACTCATTAGCAAAGCCGAATGTCAAAAATGTAAAAATATTTGAAGAAATAAGACTCTCAAGAATTTTATCGCCACGAAAAAGGAAAATTGCAACACACATTTTTTCCTATATTCTGACCTCAACCGAAGTCGCAATTTTATTACATAGGCAGCTAGCAGGCCACCAATGAGAGGACCGAACACCAACCTATTTGTCTGCAAAACCAATTGCTCAAACTCTCATAAGAACAAAACTGACACCGAAAAAATAGTAAACCATATATTCCCATGGCATTTTTTGTCTATAACAAGATAATTTATAATTAAATACTTAAAAATTCAGAAATTACTGTTGGCGACTAAAATCCAAAATATTTTCCCTAAACCCTAAAAAATAATAAATTTATAACGAATTAAAGTACTTCGGGTCCCAAAAATTGCCTCAGGAACATAACACCAAATTTATGATAAAATAGGAACAGAACAACAAAATTGTAGGAACAGAACACCATTTAGGAACAGAACACCAAGTTGACTCAGGAACCAAACACCATTTTTAGGAACAGAACACCATGATAACCCTAACCCTAACCCTAACCCTAACCTCTAACCCTAACCCTGACCCTAACCCTAATCCAAACCCTAGTTTTGAACAAAATTCTTGGACAAACCTCGTTTCAACCCCTTACCCTAACCCTAACCCTAACCCTAACCCTTAACCTTAACCCTAACCCTAACCCAACCCTAACCCTAACCCTAACCCAACCCTAACCCTGACCCTAACCCTAATCCAAACCCTAGTTTTGAACAAAATTCTTGGACAAACCTCGTTTCAACCCCTTACCCTAACCCTAACCCTAACCCTTAACCTTAACCCTAACCCTAACCCAACCCTAACCCTAACCCTAACCCAACCCTAACCCTAACCCTAACCCTGAACACCTAATACCTAACCAATAATATTCAAGCAATCTGCATCATTCCGCAACCGCAAGTAAGCAAATCACCTATACCCTAACCCAACCCCAACCCTAACCCTAACCCTTAACCTTAACCCCAACCCTAACCCTAACCCTTAACCCTAACCCTAACTCTAAACAACTAATACCTTTCCAATAATATTCAAGCAATCCGCATCATTCCGCAACCGCAAGTAAGCAAATAACCTATACCTAACCCAACCCTAACCCTAACCCCAACCCTAATCATAACCCTAACCCTAACCTACACCGTCTAAGTCAGAAGAATAATAAGGTGATATAAGTCTGCGACTAAATACATGGTATCAAGTATCAGCTTGATACACCGGCTAAGTATGAAGAAAAATAAGGTGATATTAGTCTGGGACTAAATAGATGGTATCAGATACTGGCTTGGTACAGCAGCTAAGTGTGAAGAATAAGAAGGTGGTATAAGTCTGTGACTTAACACATGGTATCAGATACTGGCTTGGTACACCGGCTAAGTCTGAAGAATAATAAGGTATATAAGTCTTCGGTTAAATACATAGTATCAGATGCCGGCATGGTAGAGCGGCTAAGTCTGAAGAATAAGAAGGTGATATAAGTCTGCGACTAAATACATGGTATCAGATACTAGCTTGGTACACCGGCTAAGTCTGAAGAATAATAAAGTGATATAAGTCTGTGACTAAATACATGGTATCAGATACCGGCTTGGTACACCGGCTAAGTCTGATGAATAACAAGGTGATATAAGTCTGCTTCTACCTACATGGTATCAGATACCGGCTTGGTACAGCGGCTAAGTCTGAACAATAATTAGGCGTTATAAGTCTGTGGCTAAATACATGGTATCAGATACCGGCTTGGTACAGCGGCTAAGTCTGAAGAATAAGAAGGCGATATAAGTCTGTGACTCAATACATGGTATCAGATACCGGCTTGGTACAGCTGCTAAGTCTGAAGAATAATAAGCTGATATAAGTCTGCGACTAAATACATGGTATCAGATACCAGCTTGGTACACCGGCTAAGTCTGAAGAATAAGAAGGTGATATAAGTCTGCGACTAAATACATGGTATCAGATATCGGCTTGGTACACCGGCTAAGTCTGAAGAATAATAAGGTGATATAAGTCTGCGACTAAATACATGGTATCAGAAACCGGCTTGGTACAGCGGCTATTTCTGAAGAATAAGAAGGTGATATAAGTCTGCGACTAAATACATGGTATCAGATACTGGCTTGGTACAGCGGCTAAGTCTGAATAATAATTCAGTGATATCAGTCTGCTACTAAATACATGGTATCAGATACCTTCTTGGTACAGCGACTAAGTCTGAGGAATAATAAGGTGATATAAGTCTGCGACTAAATACATGGCATTAGATACTGTCTTGGTACATCCGTTTAGTCTGAAGAATAATTAGGTGATATAAGTCTGCGGCTAAATACATGGTATCAGATACCGGCTTGGTACAGCGGCTAAGTCTGAAGAATAATAAGGCGATATAAGTCTGCGACTAAATACATGGTATCAGATAATGGCTTGGTACACCGGCTAAGTCTGAATTATAATAAGTGATATAAGTCTGTAACTAAATACATGGTATGCTGACTTTGAACTATTACAACCAGAAGAAGGGCCACGTGAGTGGTAGTCTGCATGAATGAATTTGTTCTCCTGATTCTGATCTACACATACATGTTAACATTTCTTCCGTCCGCCGAGGCATTCTCGATCTATGAATCATTGAATATTGAGCAAAGCCAATAAATTGAAAAAAATCCTGGAAACAGCCATTATGCTTACTTTGAACTCTTACAACCTTGAGAAGGGGTATCTCAGGCGTAGTCTGTATACATGAGCTCGTAGTCCCCATTCCGATCTACACGTACATGTAAACCTTTTTTCTCTACGCCGAGGCGTTGCCGAACTACATAGTTCCAAAGTATTGTAAATTGGAAAAATAACTTAGCAAATTTTCATGTCGAGTCGGAAACAGCCATTGTGCTAACTTTGAAGTCTTACAACCTGGAGAAGGGGTACCTCAGGCGTAGTCTGTATACATGAGCATGTAGTCCCCATTCCAATCTACACGTACATATAAATTTTTTGTCTGTACGCCGAGGCGTTGCCGAGCTACACAATTCCAAAGTAGGCTATGTCATGGAAATTTCAAACTTATTCCAAACTTTGTTATTTCCCTTGTTGAATACTCTCCCTTGAAAAAAGAAGTTCGGTAAAATTTACTAAAAATAGTAACAATATCCTACGCCAGGGTTGGTAAAAAGGCAACCCTAACCTAAGTACACACCAACCCTAAGCAAAATATACATCCGCTAGGGTTAGAACGCTAACGCTAATGCCAAATCGCCTATACCCTAACCCTAACCCTAACCCTAACCCTAACCCTAACCCAACCCTAACCCTAACCCTAACCCTAACCCTAACCCTAACCCTAACCCTAAAATGGTCGCAACGAAAATGTCTAAGTCCGAACATTTTTGTCACGACTTTAAGGCCCATCCATAAACTCATGCTGCCTTACAAAAGAAAAATTTCTATGCAGTTTCAAAGTTAATACCTTGATATATTCAATATAGTAATACGCTTGCTTTAAGTAAGCATATTTATGAGAAAATAGTGTTATAAAATCCAGGCTTTAGATGGTGTTCTGTTCCTAATTTTCAGTGATGTATGCGATGTTTAATGTCTCCTACATGTCTCAAATATCATGACGACAGGTGTACGAATGCTTGTCATTAATCTTTAATGTCCATATATTAAAGATATTCATGGATATATTTAATATCTAAAGTTCGTAGCTACTTACCGGGGCCCAAACATGGCAAAAAGTGCAAAATATTGGAAAAATGATTTTTTTCATTTTTGCGAATTTTGGCATCAGATAAGGTAAAAATAACTCATTAGCAAAGCCGAATGTCAAAAATGTAAAAATATTTGAAGAAATAAGACTCTCAAGAATTTTATCGCCACGAAAAAGGAAAATTGCAACACACATTTTTTCCTATATTCTGACCTCAACCGAAGTCGCAATTTTATTACATAGGCAGCTAGCAGGCCACCAATGAGAGGACCGAACACCAACCTATTTGTCTGCAAAACCAATTGCTCAAACTCTCATAAGAACAAAACTGACACCGAAAAAATAGTAAACCATATATTCCCATGGCATTTTTTGTCTATAACAAGATAATTTATAATTAAATACTTAAAAATTCAGAAATTACTGTTGGCGACTAAAATCCAAAATATTTTCCCTAAACCCTAAAAAATAATAAATTTATAACGAATTAAATTACTTCGGGTCCCAAAAATTGCCTCAGGAACATAACACCAAATTTATGATAAAATAGGAACAGAACAACAAAATTGTAGGAACAGAACACCATTTAGGAACAGAACACCAAGTTGACTCAGGAACCAAACACCATTTTTAGGAACAGAACACCATGATAACCCTAACCCTAACCCTAACCCTAACCCTAACCCTAACCCTAACCCTCCTAACCCTAACCCTAACCCTAACCCTAACCCTAACCCTAACCCTAACCCTACCCCCCTAACCCTAACCCTAACCCTAACCCTAACCCTAACCCTAACCCAACCCTAACCCTGACCCTAACCCTAATCCAAACCCTAGTTTTGAACAAAATTCTTGGACAAACCTCGTTTCAACCCCTTACCCTAACCCTAACCCTAACCCTAACCCTTAACCTTAACCCTAACCCTAACCCAACCCTAACCCTAACCCTAACCCAACCCTAACCCTAACCCTAACCCTGAACACCTAATACCTAACCAATAATATTCAAGCAATCTGCATCATTCCGCAACCGCAAGTAAGCAAATCACCTATACCCTAACCCAACCCCAACCCTAACCCTAACCCTTAACCTTAACCCCAACCCTAACCCTAACCCTTAACCCTAACCCTAACTCTAAACAACTAATACCTTTCCAATAATATTCAAGCAATCCGCATCATTCCGCAACCGCAAGTAAGCAAATAACCTATACCTAACCCAACCCTAACCCTAACCCCAACCCTAATCATAACCCTAACCCTAACCCTAACCTACACCGTCTAAGTCAGAAGAATAATAAGGTGATATAAGTCTGCGACTAAATACATGGTATCAAGTATCAGCTTGATACACCGGCTAAGTATGAAGAAAAATAAGGTGATATTAGTCTGGGACTAAATAGATGGTATCAGATACTGGCTTGGTACAGCAGCTAAGTGTGAAGAATAAGAAGGTGGTATAAGTCTGTGACTTAACACATGGTATCAGATACTGGCTTGGTACACCGGCTAAGTCTGAAGAATAATAAGGTATATAAGTCTTCGGTTAAATACATAGTATCAGATGCCGGCATGGTAGAGCGGCTAAGTCTGAAGAATAAGAAGGTGATATAAGTCTGCGACTAAATACATGGTATCAGATACTAGCTTGGTACACCGGCTAAGTCTGAAGAATAATAAAGTGATATAAGTCTGTGACTAAATACATGGTATCAGATACCGGCTTGGTACACCGGCTAAGTCTGATGAATAACAAGGTGATATAAGTCTGCTTCTACCTACATGGTATCAGATACCGGCTTGGTACAGCGGCTAAGTCTGAACAATAATTAGGCGTTATAAGTCTGTGGCTAAATACATGGTATCAGATACCGGCTTGGTACAGCGGCTAAGTCTGAAGAATAAGAAGGCGATATAAGTCTGTGACTCAATACATGGTATCAGATACCGGCTTGGTACAGCTGCTAAGTCTGAAGAATAATAAGCTGATATAAGTCTGCGACTAAATACATGGTATCAGATACCAGCTTGGTACACCGGCTAAGTCTGAAGAATAAGAAGGTGATATAAGTCTGCGACTAAATACATGGTATCAGATATCGGCTTGGTACACCGGCTAAGTCTGAAGAATAATAAGGTGATATAAGTCTGCGACTAAATACATGGTATCAGAAACCGGCTTGGTACAGCGGCTATTTCTGAAGAATAAGAAGGTGATATAAGTCTGCGACTAAATACATGGTATCAGATACTGGCTTGGTACAGCGGCTAAGTCTGAATAATAATTCAGTGATATCAGTCTGCTACTAAATACATGGTATCAGATACCTTCTTGGTACAGCGACTAAGTCTGAGGAATAATAAGGTGATATAAGTCTGCGACTAAATACATGGCATTAGATACTGTCTTGGTACATCCGTTTAGTCTGAAGAATAATTAGGTGATATAAGTCTGCGGCTAAATACATGGTATCAGATACCGGCTTGGTACAGCGGCTAAGTCTGAAGAATAATAAGGCGATATAAGTCTGCGACTAAATACATGGTATCAGATAATGGCTTGGTACACCGGCTAAGTCTGAATTATAATAAGTGATATAAGTCTGTAACTAAATACATGGTATGCTGACTTTGAACTATTACAACCAGAAGAAGGGCCACGTGAGTGGTAGTCTGCATGAATGAATTTGTTCTCCTGATTCTGATCTACACATACATGTTAACATTTCTTCCGTCCGCCGAGGCATTCTCGATCTATGAATCATTGAATATTGAGCAAAGCCAATAAATTGAAAAAAATCCTGGAAACAGCCATTATGCTTACTTTGAACTCTTACAACCTTGAGAAGGGGTATCTCAGGCGTAGTCTGTATACATGAGCTCGTAGTCCCCATTCCGATCTACACGTACATGTAAACCTTTTTTCTCTACGCCGAGGCGTTGCCGAACTACATAGTTCCAAAGTATTGTAAATTGGAAAAATAACTTAGCAAATTTTCATGTCGAGTCGGAAACAGCCATTGTGCTAACTTTGAAGTCTTACAACCTGGAGAAGGGGTACCTCAGGCGTAGTCTGTATACATGAGCATGTAGTCCCCATTCCAATCTACACGTACATATAAATTTTTTGTCTGTACGCCGAGGCGTTGCCGAGCTACACAATTCCAAAGTAGGCTATGTCATGGAAATTTCAAACTTATTCCAAACTTTGTTATTTCCCTTGTTGAATACTCTCCCTTGAAAAAAGAAGTTCGGTAAAATTTACTAAAAATAGTAACAATATCCTACGCCAGGGTTGGTAAAAAGGCAACCCTAACCTAAGTACACACCAACCCTAAGCAAAATATACATCCGCTAGGGTTAGAACGCTAACGCTAATGCCAAATCGCCTATACCCTAACCCTAACCATCTAACCCTCTAACCCTAACCCTGACCCTAACCCTAATCCAAACCCTAGTTTTGAACAAAATTCTTGGACAAACCTCGTTTCAAACCCTTACCCTAACCCTAACCCTAATCCTAACCCTTAACCTTAACCCTAACCCTAACCCAACCCTAACCCTAACCCTAACCCAACCCTAACCCTGACCCTAACCCTAATCCAAACCCTAGTTTTGAACAAAATTCTTGGACAAACCTCGTTTCAACCCCTTACCCTAACCCTAACCCTAACCCTAACCCTTAACCTTAACCCTAACCCTAACCCAACCCTAACCCTAACCCTAACCCAACCCTAACCCTAACCCTAACCCTGAACACCTAATACCTAACCAATAATATTCAAGCAATCTGCATCATTCCGCAACCGCAAGTAAGCAAATCACCTATACCCTAACCCAACCCCAACCCTAACCCTAACCCTTAACCTTAACCCCAACCCTAACCCTAACCCTTAACCCTAACCCTAACTCTAAACAACTAATACCTTTCCAATAATATTCAAGCAATCCGCATCATTCCGCAACCGCAAGTAAGCAAATAACCTATACCTAACCCAACCCTAACCCTAACCCCAACCCTAATCATAACCCTAACCCTAACCCTAACCTACACCGTCTAAGTCAGAAGAATAATAAGGTGATATAAGTCTGCGACTAAATACATGGTATCAAGTATCAGCTTGATACACCGGCTAAGTATGAAGAAAAATAAGGTGATATTAGTCTGGGACTAAATAGATGGTATCAGATACTGGCTTGGTACAGCAGCTAAGTGTGAAGAATAAGAAGGTGGTATAAGTCTGTGACTTAACACATGGTATCAGATACTGGCTTGGTACACCGGCTAAGTCTGAAGAATAATAAGGTATATAAGTCTTCGGTTAAATACATAGTATCAGATGCCGGCATGGTAGAGCGGCTAAGTCTGAAGAATAAGAAGGTGATATAAGTCTGCGACTAAATACATGGTATCAGATACTAGCTTGGTACACCGGCTAAGTCTGAAGAATAATAAAGTGATATAAGTCTGTGACTAAATACATGGTATCAGATACCGGCTTGGTACACCGGCTAAGTCTGATGAATAACAAGGTGATATAAGTCTGCTTCTACCTACATGGTATCAGATACCGGCTTGGTACAGCGGCTAAGTCTGAACAATAATTAGGCGTTATAAGTCTGTGGCTAAATACATGGTATCAGATACCGGCTTGGTACAGCGGCTAAGTCTGAAGAATAAGAAGGCGATATAAGTCTGTGACTCAATACATGGTATCAGATACCGGCTTGGTACAGCTGCTAAGTCTGAAGAATAATAAGCTGATATAAGTCTGCGACTAAATACATGGTATCAGATACCAGCTTGGTACACCGGCTAAGTCTGAAGAATAAGAAGGTGATATAAGTCTGCGACTAAATACATGGTATCAGATATCGGCTTGGTACACCGGCTAAGTCTGAAGAATAATAAGGTGATATAAGTCTGCGACTAAATACATGGTATCAGAAACCGGCTTGGTACAGCGGCTATTTCTGAAGAATAAGAAGGTGATATAAGTCTGCGACTAAATACATGGTATCAGATACTGGCTTGGTACAGCGGCTAAGTCTGAATAATAATTCAGTGATATCAGTCTGCTACTAAATACATGGTATCAGATACCTTCTTGGTACAGCGACTAAGTCTGAGGAATAATAAGGTGATATAAGTCTGCGACTAAATACATGGCATTAGATACTGTCTTGGTACATCCGTTTAGTCTGAAGAATAATTAGGTGATATAAGTCTGCGGCTAAATACATGGTATCAGATACCGGCTTGGTACAGCGGCTAAGTCTGAAGAATAATAAGGCGATATAAGTCTGCGACTAAATACATGGTATCAGATAATGGCTTGGTACACCGGCTAAGTCTGAATTATAATAAGTGATATAAGTCTGTAACTAAATACATGGTATGCTGACTTTGAACTATTACAACCAGAAGAAGGGCCACGTGAGTGGTAGTCTGCATGAATGAATTTGTTCTCCTGATTCTGATCTACACATACATGTTAACATTTCTTCCGTCCGCCGAGGCATTCTCGATCTATGAATCATTGAATATTGAGCAAAGCCAATAAATTGAAAAAAATCCTGGAAACAGCCATTATGCTTACTTTGAACTCTTACAACCTTGAGAAGGGGTATCTCAGGCGTAGTCTGTATACATGAGCTCGTAGTCCCCATTCCGATCTACACGTACATGTAAACCTTTTTTCTCTACGCCGAGGCGTTGCCGAACTACATAGTTCCAAAGTATTGTAAATTGGAAAAATAACTTAGCAAATTTTCATGTCGAGTCGGAAACAGCCATTGTGCTAACTTTGAAGTCTTACAACCTGGAGAAGGGGTACCTCAGGCGTAGTCTGTATACATGAGCATGTAGTCCCCATTCCAATCTACACGTACATATAAATTTTTTGTCTGTACGCCGAGGCGTTGCCGAGCTACACAATTCCAAAGTAGGCTATGTCATGGAAATTTCAAACTTATTCCAAACTTTGTTATTTCCCTTGTTGAATACTCTCCCTTGAAAAAAGAAGTTCGGTAAAATTTACTAAAAATAGTAACAATATCCTACGCCAGGGTTGGTAAAAAGGCAACCCTAACCTAAGTACACACCAACCCTAAGCAAAATATACATCCGCTAGGGTTAGAACGCTAACGCTAATGCCAAATCGCCTATACCCTAACCCTAACCCTAACCCTAACCCTAACCCTAACCCCTAACCCTAACCCTAACCCTAACCCTAACCCTAACCCCTAACCCTAACCCTAACCCTAACCCTAACCCTAACCCTAACCCCTAACCCTAACCCTAACCCAACCCTAACCCTAACCCTAACCCTGAACACCTAATACCTAACCAATAATATTCAAGCAATCTGCATCATTCCGCAACCGCAAGTAAGCAAATCACCTATACCCTAACCCAACCCCAACCCCAACCCTAACCCTAACCCTAACCCTTAACCTTAACCCTAACCCTAACCCTTAACCCTAACCCTAACTCTAAACAACTAATACCTTTCCAATAATATCCAAGCAATCCGCATCATTCCGCAACCGCAAGTAAGCAAATCACCTATACCTAACCCAACCCTAACCCTAACCCTAACCCAACCCTAATCCTAACCCTAACCCTAACCCTAACCTACACCGTCTAAGTCAGAAGAATAATAAGGTGATATAAGTCTTCGGTTAAATACATAGTATCAGACGCCGGCTTGGTAGAGCGGCTAAGTCTGAAGAATAAGAAGGTGATATAAGTCTGCGACTAAATACATGGTATCAGATACTAGCTTGGTACACCGGCTAAGTCTGAAGAATAATAAGGTGATATAAGTCTTCGGCTAAATACATAGTATCAGATGCCGGCTTGGTAGAGCGGCTAAGTCTAAAGAATAAAAGGTGATATAAGTCTGCGACTAAATACATGGTATCAGATACTGGCTTAGTACACCGGCTAAGTCTGAAGAATAATAAGGTGATATAAGTCTTCGGCTAAATACATAGTATCAGATGCCGGCTTGGTAGAGCGGCTAAGTCTAAAGAATAAAAGGTGATATAAGTCTGCGACTAAATACATGGTATCAGATACTGGCTTAGTACACCGGCTAAGTCTGAAGAATAATAAGGTGATATAAGTCTTCGGCTAAATACATAGTATCAGATGCTGGCTTGGTAGAGCGGCTAAGTCTGAAGAATAATAAGGTGATTAAAGTCTGCTATTAAATACATGGTATCAGTTACCAGGCTTGATACACTGGCTAAGTCTGAAGAATAATAAGGTGATATAAGTCTGTGACTAAATACATGGTATCAGGTACCAGCTTGATACACCGGCTAAGTCTGAAGAACAATAAGGTGATATAAGTCTGCGACTAAATACATGGTATCAGATACCGGCTTGGTACAGCTGCTAAGTCTGAAGAATAATAAGATGATATAAGTATGCGACTAAATACATGGTATCAGATACCAGCTTGGTACACCGGCTAAGTCTGAAGAATAAGAAGGTGATATAAGTCTGCGACTAAATACATGGTATCAGATATCGGCTTGGTACACCGGCTAAGTCTGAAGAATAATAAGGTGATATAAGTCTGTGACTAAATACATGGTATCAGAAACCGGCTTGGTACAGCGGCTAAGTCTGAAGAAAAATAAGGTGATATAAGTCTGCGACTAAATACATGGTATCAGATACCGGCTTGGTACACCGGCTAAGTCTGAAGAATAATTAGGCGATATAAGTCTGCGGCTAAATACATGGAATCAGATACCGGCTTGGTACACCGGCTGAGTCTGAAGAATAATAAAGCGATATAAGTCTGCGGCTACATATATGGTATCAGATACCGGCTTGGTACACCGGCTAAATCTGAAGAATAATAAGTGTTATAAGTCTGCGACTAAATATATGGTATGCTAACTTTGAACTATTACAACCACAAGAAGGGCCACGTGAGTCATAGTCTGTATAAATGAACTTGTTGTCCGGATTCTGATCTACACATACATGTAAACATTTCTAACGTACGCCGAGGCATTCTCGATGTATGAATCATTGAATATTGAGCAAAACCAATAAATTGAAAAAATCCCGGAAACAGCCATTGTGCTTACTTTGAACTCTTGCAACCTTGAGAAGGGGTATCTCAGGCGTAGTCTGTATACATGAGCTCGTAGTCCCCATTCCGTTCTACACGTACATGTAAACATTTTGTCTGTACGCCGAGGCGTTGCCGAACTACATAGTTCCAAAGTATTGTAAATTGGAAAAATAACTTAGCAAATTTTCAGGAAGTCGGAAACAGCCATTATGCTTACTTTGAAGTCTTACAACTTGGAGAAGGGTTACCTCAGGCGTAGTCTGTATACATGAGCATGTAGTCCGCATTCAGATCTACACGTACATGTTAACATTTTGTCTGTACGCCGAGGCGTTGCCGAACTACACGATTCCAAAGTAGGCTATGTCATGGAAAATTCAAACTTATTTCCAAACTTTGTTATTTCCCTTGTTGAATAGTCTCCCCTGAAAAAAGAAGTTCGGTAAAATGTACTAAAAATAGTAACAATATCCTACGCTAGGGTTGGTAAAAAGGCAACCCTAACCAAAGTACATACCAACCCTAAGCAAAATATACATCCGCCAGGGTTAGAGTAATAGGGGTACCCCCTAAACACCTAATACCTAACCCTAACCCTAACCCTAACCCTAACCCTACCCTAACCCTAACCCTAACCCTAACCCTAACCCTCTAACCCTAACCCTAACCCTAACCCTAACCCTAACCCTAACCCTAACCCAACCCTAATCCTAACCCTAACCCTAACCCTAACCTACACCGTCTAAGTCAGAAGAATAATAAGGTGATATAAGTCTTCGGTTAAATACATAGTATCAGACGCCGGCTTGGTAGAGCGGCTAAGTCTGAAGAATAAGAAGGTGATATAAGTCTGCGACTAAATACATGGTATCAGATACTAGCTTGGTACACCGGCTAAGTCTGAAGAATAATAAGGTGATATAAGTCTTCGGCTAAATACATAGTATCAGATGCCGGCTTGGTAGAGCGGCTAAGTCTAAAGAATAAAAGGTGATATAAGTCTGCGACTAAATACATGGTATCAGATACTGGCTTAGTACACCGGCTAAGTCTGAAGAATAATAAGGTGATATAAGTCTTCGGCTAAATACATAGTATCAGATGCTGGCTTGGTAGAGCGGCTAAGTCTGAAGAATAATAAGGTGATTAAAGTCTGCTATTAAATACATGGTATCAGTTACCAGGCTTGATACACTGGCTAAGTCTGAAGAATAATAAGGTGATATAAGTCTGTGACTAAATACATGGTATCAGGTACCAGCTTGATACACCGGCTAAGTCTGAAGAACAATAAGGTGATATAAGTCTGCGACTAAATACATGGTATCAGATACCGGCTTGGTACAGCTGCTAAGTCTGAAGAATAATAAGATGATATAAGTATGCGACTAAATACATGGTATCAGATACCAGCTTGGTACACCGGCTAAGTCTGAAGAATAAGAAGGTGATATAAGTCTGCGACTAAATACATGGTATCAGATATCGGCTTGGTACACCGGCTAAGTCTGAAGAATAATAAGGTGATATAAGTCTGTGACTAAATACATGGTATCAGAAACCGGCTTGGTACAGCGGCTATTTCTGAAGAATAAGAAGGTGATATAAGTCTGCGACTAAATACATGGTATCAGATACCGGCTTGGTACAGCGGCTAAGTCTGAATAATAATTCAGTGATATCAGTCTGCTACTAAATACATGGTATCAGATACCTTCTTGGTACAGCGACTAAGTCTGAAGAATAATAAGGTCATATAAGTCTGCGACTAAATACATGGCATTAGATACTGTCTTGGTACAGCGGTTTAGTCTGAAGAACAATTAGGTGATATAAGTCTGCGGCTAAATACATGGTATCAGATAACGGCTTGGTACAGCGGCTAAGTCTGAAGAATAATAAGGCGATATAAGTCTGCGACTAAATACATGGTATCAGATACCGGCTTGGTACACCGGCTAAGTCTGAATAATAATATGTGATATAAGTCTGTAACTAAATACATGGTATGCTGACTTTGAACTATTACAACCAGAAGAAGGACCACGTGAGTGGTAGTCTGCATAAATGAATTTGTTCTCCTGATTCTGATCTACACATACATGTAAACATTTCTTCCGTCCGCCGAGGCATTCTCGATCTATGAATCATTGAATATTGAGCAAAGCCAATAAATTGAAAAAATCCTGGAAACAGCCATTTTGCTTACTTTGAACTCCTACAACCTTGAGAAGGGGTATCTCAGGCGTAGTCTGTATACATGAGCTCGTAGTCCCCATTCCGATCTACACGTACATGTAAACCTTTTTTCTCTACGCCGAGGCGTTGCCGAACTACATAGTTCCAAAGTATTGCAAATTGGAAAAATAACTTAGCAAATTTTCATGTCGAGTCGTAAACAGCCATTATGCTAACTTTGAAGTCTTACAACCTGGAGAAGGGGTACCTCAGGCGTAGTCTGTATACATGAGCATGTAGTCCCCATTCCAATCTACACGTACATATAAATTTTTTGTCTGTACGCCGAGGCGTTGCCGAGCTACACAATTCCAAAGTAGGCTATGTCATGGAAATTTCAAACTTATTCCAAACTTTGTTATTTCCCTTGTTGAATACTCTCCCTTGAAAAAAGAAGTTCGGTAAAATTTACTAAAAATAGTAACAATATCCTACGCCAGGGTTGGTAAAAAGGCAACCCTAACCTAAGTACACACCAACCCTAAGCAAAATATACATCCGCTAGGGTTAGAACGTTAACGTTAATGCCAAATCGCCTATACCCTAACCCTAACCCTAACCCTAACCCTAACCCCTAACCCTAACCCTAACCCTAACCCTAACCCTAACCCTAACCCTAACCCTAACTCCTAACCCTAACCCTAACCCTAACCCTAACCCCTAACCCTAACCCTAACCCTAACCCTAACCCTAACCCTAACCCTAACCCTAACCCTATACCCTAACCCTAACCACTAACCCCTAACCCTAACCCTAACCCTAACCCTCCTAACCCTAACCCTAACCCTACCCTAACCCTAACCCTAACCCTAACCCAACCCTAACCCCTTACCCTAACACCCCCTAACCCTGACCCTAACCCTACACTAACCCTAACCCTAACCCTAAACACCTGATACCTCACCAACAATATTCAAGCAATCTGCATCATTCCGCAACCGCAAGTAAGCAAATCAACGTCCCCGTCAGCACTCTAAAGGTCATTTTGGAGACATTGCTTCCAATTTTGTGGGGCTTTAACCGACATTGAGATGAAATGACATCTCAATCCCTGTCTCCAAATGAAATCAATAGGGTTTATAAGCAAGGACTGTCCGACTCGCGCGCACCGCTTTGCCTGGGTAGGCTTAGATCCTCTAAGCGGTTTTACCAGTATTCGTGTGCGGGTCGGATTCAGCTCTGCGTGGAAGCATCATGCAGCCCATCTATTTCTTCAAGCCCCGATGGGCGGGGTTGGTTGGACAACATTACGCAAACAAGTCCGCGAAATAAATACCCCTCCGAACCCCACTTACTATAGAGAAAAGTGAGTGTTACAGGGGTATACATTATTTTCCTTAATTGAAGTAAAAACATAAGAGTGTGGGTACTCGTTAGAACCGCCTCATTTATTAAGACGGTTGTAAGTGATACGCATATAAGCTCTTTTATTGTTTTTATTTGGCGGCAGGGCTTGAGATGTCATTTCTTCTCAATTCCGGGTAGAATCCCTCCAAATTGGAAGCAACGTCTCCAAAATGACCTAAATAGTGTTGATGGGGACGATAAACCTTAATTCAAACAAACAGTTTATGTTTAACACAGTGCCCATATGGGCTTAGAAAAATAGGATGGACTGTTTTGTTTGTTTGATTTTTGGATAAAACGTCCCCTTCAACACGTTATAGGTCATTTTGGAGACACTGTTTCCAATTTGTGGGCATTTTACCCGACACTGAGATGAAATAACTTCTCAAGCCCTGTCGCCCAATGAAACAAATAGGTTTATAATCATTGGAGAGTCCGAATCGCACCGCTTTGCATTGACAGGATTAGATCATCTAAGCGGTTTACCAGTACTCGTGCGTGATTGGATTCAACTCTACGTGGAATCATCATGCAGCCCAGCGATTTCTCAAACCACGATGGGCGTGGGGATGGGGCGGTGGGTTGGACTGCATTATCCTTCCACAAAGTGCTGAAACTAGTCACACATGACGCTGGTAAACGGCTTGATCTGTCAATTCTTCTCCCTGTCGGATAAAATCCAAAAAGTTTAGGCAATGTCTCCATAATGACCTTAATAGTGATTCGGAACGTTGATCCTCAATTCAAACAAACAAACGTGGCGCGTCACGTGTAAGCCGAGCTACGTTTGAACCACAGCGGTGAGATACAAACACAGATTGCGTGTACTCGTTAGAACCGCCTTAGTGAGGCGGTTATAACGACAACACAAAATTTACGTTTAGGTCCCCCCGCCTATCGAGGCATGGAGAAAACTATTGGACTGCATGATGCAGAGCTGAAACTGATCGCACACGATACCAGGAGACCGTTTTGAAAGACTTAGCCTCACGCTAACGAGTCCGTGAAAGGAAGACTCCAATAAACCCTACTTTATATAGAGAAAGGTTGGGTTTATGGGGGTATGCATTATCTACCTTATTTTGTTCAAAAACATAGACTGTAGGTACTCGTTGGAACCGCCTCATTGAGTCGGTTCTAACGAGCACCCACAATCTCTGTGTGTGTGTGTGTGTGTGTGTGTGTGTGTGTGTGTGTGTGTGTGAATTCGGGTTTAACGTCGCTTTCAACAATTTTTCAGTCATATCACGACGGTGTCTGGTTGCGACAGGGAGCTCAATGCTCACTTTTATAGTGCTGCCTCACTGAAGTATCATGTCCCAGACACAGTACATGATACCACACCCAGTCACATTATCCTGACACTGGGTCGACCAGTCCTATAGCTGTACCCCGTAAATCTGAGTGCCAAGCGAGGAGCAGCTAGTACCATTCTTAACGACTTTGGTATGTCGCGGCTCGGGATCGAACCCGTGACCTCCCGTTCCCCGGAGCGGACACTCTACCAACTGAGCTATCGGGGCCGGTGCAATCTGTGTTGAAAGCATAAATTAGAGAGATGTTATCATTTAACAAAAAATGTGTAATTTCTGACAATATGTTGGACGCCATTTTTACACACAGACATGTTTTCCTTATTGCCTGCACAGGGAAAGTGGTGCGAGTCGGACTGTCAAATACACATACGCCCTATTGTTTTCATTCGACGACATAATTTGCCCATGCTATTATAGGGTCGCTACTCAGTGCTACTCAAAACAATAGGATACATGGTTCTGAAGTTATGCAATGCATAAGAAAGCGTAACGAACGAACGTACGAACGGACACGCCAGAAGCAATATGCCCCCAGCTTTTTTCAAAGTTGTGGCATACATATTCTCTACAACGTAAACTGATGTACGCAGACTCCTGCGAGTGTAAGTTCGGGCCCTCAATAAATGAAGGTACCAGCAATATGAGGGTCTATCCATCACGTGAACAAGTCCGTGAAGTGAACACCCCCTTAACCCTACTTTATATAGAGAAAACTTGGGTTTACGGGGGTATAAATTATTTTTTCTTATTTTTGCTGCAAGACATAGGTTGTGGGTGCTCGTTAGAAACGCTTCATTGAGGCGGCTCTAACGAGCACCCACATCCTATGTTTGAAGTAAAAATAAGAAAAATACCACCAATTTTCATCAGAAAAGGAGCCGTTTTGGAAATGTGAAAGAAAGCTATTTGTCACACGGGTGTTGTCTTCGTCTTCCGTTAGCTCACCTTACGCATGGAGCTCCTCTCCTAGTCTGTCCTACTTTCGCTCGCCGTTAACTGATGTACACAGACTCCTGCGAGTGTACGTTTGGGCCCTCAAAAATGAAGGTACAAGAAATATCGAGGATCTATACATCACGTGAACAATTCCGTTAAATGAACACCCCTTAAATCCCACTTTATATAGAAGAAACTGGTGTTTACGGGGGCTAAGATATTTTTTCTTATTTTTGTACAAGACATCGGTTGTGGTGCTCGTTAGAACAGCCTAATTG
The DNA here is from genome assembly GCA_963580285.1 of Lucinisca nassula. Taxonomy (NCBI): domain Eukaryota; kingdom Metazoa; phylum Mollusca; class Bivalvia; order Lucinida; family Lucinidae; genus Lucinisca; species Lucinisca nassula. The sequence continues at coordinate 36,425 of OY757018.1, forward strand.
AAACGGCTCTAACGAGCACTCACTGCCTATGATTGCAGTAAAAATAAGAAAAATGCCACGGATTTTCATCAGGAAAGATGCCATTTTGGAAATATGAAAGAAAGCTATTTGTCACACGGGTGTGTATCTACGTCTTGGGTTAACTCACCATACGCATTGGGCATGGGCTCCTCTCCCAGTCCTTCCTAGTTTCGCTCGCCGTTAACTGATGTACGTAGACTCCCGCGAGTGTAAGTTCGGGCCCTCAATAAATGAAGGTACCAGCAATATGGAGGGTCTATCCATCACGTGAACAAGTCCATGAAGTGGACATCCCCTAAACCCTACTTTATATAGAGAAAACTGGGGTTTACGGGGGTATACATTATTTTTTCATTTTTTTTACTACAGGACATAGGTTGTGGGTGCCCGTTAGAACCGCCTCATTGAGACGGCTCTAACGAGCACTCACAACCTATGTTTGCAGTAAAAGTAAGAAAAATGCCACGGAATTTCATCAGAATATACGCCATTTTGTAAATATGAAAGAAAGCTATTTGTCACACGGGTGTGTTACCTACGTCTTGGGTTAGCTCACCTTACGCATGGGACACCGGCTCCTCTCGAGTCCGTCCTAGTTTCGCTCGCCGTTAACTGATGTAAGCAGACTCCCGCCACTGTAAGTTCGGCCCTCAATAAATGAAGGTACCAGCAATATGGAGGGCCTATCCATCACGTGAACAAGTCTGTGAAATGAACACCCCCTTAACCCTACTTTATATATAGGGTTTACGGGGGTATACATTATTTGTTCTTATTTTTGCTACAAGACATAGGCTGTGGGTGCTCGTTAGAACCGCCTCATTGAGACGACTCTAACGAGCACTCACAACCTATGTTTGCTGTAAAAATATGAACAATAACACGGATTTTCATCAGAAAAGAAGCCATTTGTGAATTATGAAAGAAAACTATTTGTCACACGGAGGATTTATCTACGTCTTGGGTTAACTCACCTTACGCATGGGGCACCGGCTCCTCTCCCAGTCCGTCCTAGTTTCGCTCGCCGTTCACTGATGTACGTAGACTCCTGCGAGTGTAAGTTCGGGCCCTCAATAAATGAAGGTGCCGGCAATATTGAGGGTCTATCCATCACGTGAACAAGTCCGTGAAGTTGACATCCCCTAAACCCTACTTTATATAGAGAAAACTGGGGTTTACGTGGGTATATATTATTTTTTCTTATTTTTACTGCAAGACATGGGTTGTGGGTGCTCGTTAGAACCGCCTCTTTGAGACGGCTCTAACGAGCACTCACAACATATGTTTGCAGTAAAAGTATGAAAAATGTCACGGAATTTCATCAGAAAATAAGCCATTTTGGAAATATGAAAGAAAGCTATTTGTCACACGGGTGTGTTATCTACGTCTTGGGTTAACTCACCTTACGCATGGGGCACCGGCTCCTCTTCGAGTCAGTCCTAGTTTCGCTCGCCGTTAACTGATGTACGCAGACTCCCGCCACTGTAAGTTCGGCCCTCAATAAATGTAGGTACCAGCAATATGGAGGGTCTATCCATCACGTGAACAAGTCTGTGAAATGAACAATCCCTAAACCCTACTTTATATATAGAATTTACGGGGGTATACATTATTTGTTCTTATTTTTGCTACAAGACATAGGTTGTGGGTGCTCGTTAGAACCGCCTCATTGAGACGACTCTAACGAGCACTCACAACCTATGTTTGCAGTAAAAATAAGAAAAATAACTCGGATTTTCATCAGAAAAGAATCCATTTGTGAAATATGAAAGAAAGCTATTTGTCACACGGTGGTGTTATCTACGTCTTGGGTTAACTCACCTTACGCATGGGGCACCGGCTCCTCTCCTAGTCCGTCCTTGTTTCGCTCGCCGTTAACTGATGTACGTAGACTCCTGCGAGTGTGAGTTCGGGCCCTCAATAAATGAAGGTACCAGCAATATGGAGGGTCTATCCATCACGTGAACAAGTCCGTGAAGTGGACATCCCCTAAACCCTACTTTATATAGAGAAAACTGGGGTTTACGGGAGTAAACATTATTTTGTCTTATTTTTACTGCAAAACATAGGTTGTGGGTGCTCGTTAGAACCGCCTCATTTAGAGGGCTCTAACGAGCACTCACAATCTATGTTTGCAGTAAAAGTAAGAAAAATGCCACGGAATTTCATCAGGAATAATTGGCACATGAGTCTTAGTCTGTTTAAATACACTTGTGGTCCGCATTCCGATCTACACGCACATGTAAAGATTGTTTTCCTACGCCGAGGCGTTCCCGAACTACACAGTCTCAAATTACGCCATGCCGTACAAAATACACACTTATTGAGAATCATTGTTATTTCCCTTGTTGAATTCTCTCCCCTGAAGCGCACCGGTTGATCTGAGTGTTCGCTTGTGGATAGAAAACTGTTTCTTTTTTTCAAGTTTCTCATGGTGTCTGCTCGATTGAGTAAAATTAATCAACTGAGGCGGTTCCAACGAGTACCCACAATCTATGTTTTCAAGTGTGGAAGCCTGGGCAAGCCTGAGTAAGCTCGTCATGGGTCCATAATTATTTTCTAAACTATATTATATTTTTGTTCATAATTATTGGTAAAGCAAATGCTTTAAATGCCTTAGCATCAGCATGAAAGTAGTGATAAAGACAAACAGCATCGATCGATTCCCAGAAGAAGATAATTTAACTACTTTATTGGATCCTATTTCTAAAGTGTCTGACCGTTGGCCATTAATAGCAAAACTACAACATATTTGTAGTGTTACTATTAATGTTCACCTCCGCGGGACGATGACCCCGTCAGACAGGCGGAGGAAAAGTGATTTTAAATGATTGTCACAATTTATTAATAAAGTGTCCAAATTAACACGAATCAAACAGTAAATTACTATTGAACAACACCCGTGTTCGCTTTGATTTGAAATGATTGTCACAAAATGATTACGTGTTGTACTATTCAGAACCAATCCTATCTGGTGAAAAGCAAATTAACAAAATAATCAACAATAAAATCACACTATTTACAACAAGGAACCAGTCCTATCTGGCGAAACTTGTTATCACAGATAAGCTTTGTTAGAAATTGTTATTAGAAAATGATCACATCGTCCTCAAAAATTAACACAATAATCAAACATGGAATCTTACTATTGATAACAACTGACCAGTCCTGTCTGGCAAAACTTGTACTATGATTGCATTCTCGCTCATAGACGCCGCTTTTAGCCGAGTTTGGCCTTTTTAGAAGGTACACACATTTCGCTCAGTCTCTTAGCTTGAGTTGCTGCCAAGCTGTGCAATTTCCCAATTCGTGACTGGGACTGTAAATTTCGCATTCTTTGATGCAAATATTTGTAAAAGTCTTGCACACCGGGCGGTTTAAACGTAGGTGTCCATATCCGATCTGTTATGCCCATATCCAAACATTTTTTGGCCAGCGCTGAAGGATTAAGTCCACTATTTTCAGGTTTATTCCGCATGTAAAGTACGTATGCTCTTTGTAAATCAGTCAGTTTTTCATTGGTAACAGCTGGTGATCTTGGGGTATAAAACTCTTCAAGTGCACGCCGTAAAATTTCAGGTAGTTCATCTAGAGTTTGAACAGATGTATATACGGGCAGTTTACACAACTGACTTGTGTAAGATGGGAGTGGTTCCACAATTACTCTCGGCTGATTATCGCAACTACTGGGAGCTACTTCTATCGGAGTGCTTGAAGTAAAGCTAGACAATGTTGTCGACTGGTCCAGCGTCGATTCTAGTTCTGCTGCACCCTGTATACCGCCTGTCGTATTCTGTTGATTCGTGGCTTCATCCACGTAAACGAGGGTTTGACCTGAAAATACTGCATTGCCCACCGTAACAAAACCACAAAATAATTCCTTGCATTTACATGAACAAACCTGTCTACTTTTCACCCGCTCTATCTCTTCAGCTTGACTATTCATTTGCTCTTCCATTTTATTTATACGCTTGAAAAGTTGGTCAATCTGACTGTCCCTCTCTTTAAGTTTCTCCTCCATTTCGGCTACAGATTTTTCACATTGCTCTCGGATTTCAATCTTCATACCAGTACATCCTGCTGTAACGAAAGCTTCGCACCCATTAATCATCTTCGTTACGGTTTCCACTAGATCTGGATCTTCAAGATCTTCCAACTCCTCCTCTGCCTCAGTCATCTCTGGTTCATGCGTAGTCATTTTAGTCTGAAACATGAAAAGTAAAAATAATGCAATGGCCAGAAATCAATAAAATAAACGTACACCTCCCATCAGAGACACCAAAGGGAAAGAAGCACAAAGCAAACAAAACATTTACTATTTTAAGAGCTCCTTGCTAAGATTCAGGGTCCTTTATACTGACCGTCCCAATGCTCTTCTTATTATGAAAACACGTCTTTACAAATGTATTGGAAATGTTGCCACCAAAAATGAACATTTGAGCCAGCGCATGACAAAACCTACAATAAGACAGGTGCGACCAGCAAAGACTCACATCAACCTACGCACCCAACCACTAGAACAAGGCCCTTTGCTTATGACTCAATCCATAGATAGTAGCCTGTAGTAGGTACATGCGATCAGCAATGACTCTGATCTGACTGCGCGGATGCGCAGGCTGATCTGAGTCTTGGCTGGTCGCTCAAGCCTTCTTGTAGGTTTTGTCATGCGCTGGCTCCTTTGCTGATGAAAACATCAGATATTTTCCATATTTGCGCTCCAAACATAGATTATGGGAACTCGACAGAGCCGCCTCGAAAAGGCGGTTCTGTCGGGTATCCACAATCTATGTTTTCAAGCAGAAATAAAACAATAATGTTACCCCCCTTAAACCCCGTTGTACGATATAAAAGTGGGGTTTAAGGGGACACAAAATTATACAGGTGTGTTTTCTGGATGTTCAGTTTTGGTTTGTTATTGCTATAGTTCGTCTTTGTACGTACGATTTGCTAACAGTTCAATTCTAGATAGCCGTTAAGGCTTTTTGTGGGACAATGACTGTCCGTTTGATTCGTAGCGTATTTATTATGACGAAGTTGATTTTTGTCTTAGCTCCTTTCCCCTTGATATCTTGGATGGGAGGCGTGAGTTAATCGTATCGATTCCTGTCCGATTCTTTGACATTTATTCAGCTTGGAGAACCACAAACATTTTTCAAATGTTTGCAAACCACATAATTTGTTCTAAGCACCGTATTAATCAAGAAAGTGCTTATCAATAACTCTTCTCAGTAAAACGAGGATGACAACCTTGATCTTTACTGTGTGCACGATGCATATGTTAGTAAAAACACCATAAAGGCTCAAAGACACCCCGCCCCACCCAGTAATTTCATTACTGACCATCAAAATCGGAGATTCTACTGTAGTTTAGTTAATTTAATCTTGTATCGTGTCATGCTCCATTAAATATGATTTGCTCTGCTATGGTTTATAATAATTTCCCTACCTGTTTTAACAGCGAAACTAATCCCTTTTCAAAAACAGTTGCAACCATTCCAAGATCTGCTATATTATTGGTTTAGCTAACCCTGGATTAGCACTGGTTTCGCATGTTTTGCAGTTGATTAAGCATGGGTTAGGCCTGGTTTACCTTGTTTTTCCAATGATTATACATGGGTTGTTACTGGTTTTGCCTATTTTACCGTGATTATGCATGGTTTGGCACTGATTTGCCTTGTTTGACCGTTGTTTAAACATTTTCACCTGCGGCTTGGCCTGTATAACTAATGAATAAGCATGGATTAGGATTGGTTTCGCTGTTTTACCAATGGTTTAGCATTCCCTTGCACTGGCTTTGCAAGGTTCACTAATGATAAAGCATGGTTAAGCAATTGTTTTGCCCCTTTTTATAATGATTGATCTCTGTTCAGCACTGGTTTGACATGTTTAATCAATCATTATACATGGTTTAGGAGCGGTTCAGCTGTTAAACAACGATTAAGAATCACCTAGCACTGGCTTTGCCTGCTTTGCAGTTGATGAAGCATGGGTTAGCACTGGTTTGGCTTGTTTAGCCATGGTTATGGCTGTGTAATAATTGGTTTTGCCTGTTTTATAGTTGACTAAGCAGAAATAAGCACTGTTTTCGCTTTTTTTACAAATGCATGTACATGGGTTATCTCTGTTTTAGCCTGTATTGCCCGTGTTACCATTGATTTTGCATAGTTTAGCACTGTATTAGCCTGTGTTACCATTGATTTTGCGTAGTTTAGCACTGGTTTGGCTTGTTTGGCCACTGTTTAAGCATGTTAACCTTCGGCTTGGCCTGTATAACTAATTATTAAGCATGGGTTAGCACTGGCTCGGTTTGTTTTTCCAATGATTATGCATGGAGTATCTCTGTATTAGCCTGTATAAGCCTGTGTTACCATTGATTTTGCATAGTTTAGCACTGTTTTAGCATGTGTTACCATTGATTTTGGATAGTTTAGCACTGGTTTGGCTTGTTTGGCCACTGTTTAAGCATGTTAACCTTCGGCTTGGCCTGTATAACTAATTATTAAGCATGGGTTAGCACTGGTTCGATTTGTTTTTCCAATGATTATGCATCGAGTATCTCTGTATCAGCCTGTATTAGCCTATTGTAACCATTGATTTTGCATAGTTTAGCACTGGTTTGGCCACTGTTTAAGCATGTTAACCTCCGGCTTGGACTGTATAACTAATTATTAAGCATGGGTTAGCACTGGTTCGGTTTGTTTTTTTTCAATGATTATACATGGAGTATCTCTGTATTAGCCTGTATTTGCCTGTGCTACCATTGATTTGGCATAGTTTAGCACTGGTTTGGCTTGTTTGGCCACTGTGTAAGCATGTTAACCTCCGGCTTGGACTATATAACTAATTATTAAGCATGGGTTAGCACTGGTTCGGTTTTTTTTTCAATGATTATACATAGAGTATCTCTGTATTAGCCTGTATTAGCCTGTGTTACCATTGATTTTGCAAAGTTTAGCACTGGTTTGGCCACTGTTTAAGCATGTTTACCTCCGGCTTGGCCTGTATAACCAATTATTAAGCATGGGTTAGCACTGGCTCGGTTTGTTTTTCCAATGATTATGCATGGAGTATCTCTGTATTAGCCTGTATTAGCCTGTGTTACTATTGATTTTGCATAGTTTAGCACTGTTTTAGCCTGTGTTACCATTGATTTTGCATAGTTTAGCACTGGTTTGGCTTGTTTGGTCACTGTTTAAGCATGTTAACCTTCGGCTTGGCCTGTATAACTAATTATTAAGCATGGGTTAGCACTGGTTCGGTTTGTTTTTCCAATGATTATGCATCGAGTATCTCTGTATTAGCCTGTATTAGCCTGTGTTACCATTGATTTTGCATAGTTTAGCACTGGTTTGGCCACTGTTTAAGAATGTTAACCTCCGGCTTGGACTGTATAACTAATTATTAAGCATGGGTTAGCACTGGTTTTGTTTTTTTTTTTTTTTTTCAATGATTATGCATGGAGTATCTCTGTATTAGCCTGTATTTGCCTGTTTTACCATTGATTTTGCATAGTTTAGCACTGGTTTGGCTTGTTTGGCCACTGTGTAAGCATGTTAACCTCCGGCTTGGACTGTATAACTAATTATTAAGCATGGGTTAGCACTGGTTAGGTTTTTTTCAATGATTATGCATGGAGTATCTCTGTATTTGCCTGTATTAGCCTGTATTAGCCTGTGTTATCATTGATTTTGCATAGTTTAGCACTGGTTTGGCCACTGTTTAAGCATGTTAACCCCCGGCTTGGACTGTATAACTAATTATTAAGCATGGGTTAGCACTGGTTCGTTTTTTTTCAATGACTATGCATGGAGTATCTCTGTTTTAGCCTGTATTAGCCTGTGTTACCATTGATTTTGCATAGTTTAGCACTGGTTTGGCCACTGTTTAAGCATGTTAACCTCCGGCTTGGACTGTATAACTAATTATTAAGCATGGGTTAGCACTGGTTCGGGTTTTTTTTTCAATGATTATGCATGGAATATCTCTGTATTAGCTTGTATTAGCCTGTGTTACCATTGATTTTGCATAGTTTAGCACTGGTTTGGCCACTGTTTAAGCATGTTAACCTCCGGCTTGGACTGTTTATCTAATTATTAAGCATGGGTTAGCACTGGTTCGGTTCGTTTTTCCAATGATTATGAATGGAGTATCTATGTATTAGCCTGAATTAGCCTGTGTTACCATTGATTTTGCATAGTTTAGCACTGGTTTGGCTTGTATGGCCACTGTTTAAGCATGTTAACCTCCGGCTTGGACTGTTTAACTAATTATTAAGCAAGGGTTAGCACTGGTTCGGTTTATTTTTCCAATGATTATGTATGGAGTATCTCTGTATTAGCCTGTTTTAGCCTGTGTTACCATTGAATTTGCATAATTTAGCACTGGTTTGGCTTGTTTGGCCACTGTTTAAGCATGTTAACCTCCGGCTTGGCCTGTATAACTAATGCTTAAGTATGGATTAGGAATGGTTTTGCCGTTGTTACCTGTAACTGAGCATCATCTAGTACTGGCTTTGTATGTGTTACCAATAATTAAGTATGGTTTAGCAATTGTTTTGCCCATTTAAACAATGATAGATCTCGGATCAGCACTTGGTAGACTTGTTTGATCAATGTTTATACAGGTCTAAGGACTGGTTGTGCTGTGTAACAATGGTTAAGCATATCCTAGCACTGGTATTGCCTGTTTTGCAGTTGATAAAGCGCGGGTTAGCATTGGTTTGACTTGTTTTGCCTATGATTATACGTGGGTTGTCACTGGTTTTGTTTGTTTTACAATTAATTTTGCATGGTTTAGTACTAGTTTGGCTTGTTTTGCCACACTTTAAGCATAATTACCTCCGGTTTGGCTTCTATAACTAATGATTAATCATGGATTTGGACTGGCTTTGCCTGTTTTACCAATGATTAAGCATCATCTAGCACTGGCTTTGCATGTTCTGCTTTACAGTCTATTAAGCATAAGTTAGCACTGGCTTGGCTTATTTTATCAATGATTATACATGGATTAGCATTGTTTTTCCCTGTTTTACAGTAGATTAAGCATAAGTTTGCACTGTTGTGCTTGTTTTGCCAATGATTATATATGGGTTATCACTGGTTTTGCCTGTTTTACTATTGATTGGCATGGTCCATTACTGGTTTGTCTTGTTTGACCACTCTTTAAGCATAATTACCTCCGGCTTGGCCTGTATAACTAATGCTTTTGCATGGATTAGGACAGTTTTTGCTGTGTTTTTTTTCCAATGAATAAGCATCATCTAGCACTGGCTTTGCATGTTTCACCAATGATAAAGCATAGTTTATAGGGGTTAGGGTTAAGGTTATAGACAAGGGTTATCAATGGTTTCGCCTGTTTTACCGTTAATTAAGAATGGGTAAGCACTGGTTTGGCTTGTTTTACCAATGATTATACATGGGATATCACGGGTTTTGCCTTTTCAACCATTGATTCTGCATGCTTTAGCATTGCTTTGACTTTTTGACTGCTGTTTACCTAACCCTTCTCAGTTTGTGTTTTGAAGTATATGGGAAAGATAGGATTAATTTGTAATAGGTATGTAAAAAAATATTTTCTGTTTACCGTTTGTCCACATTGGATTGAAACAGTCGTCGGTGATAAATTATGTTAGCAGTAACAATTATATAATTGATAACTGACTTATACCTTATGTATACTACCTTTTCCGTAATGGAAGGCAGTTGGGACCATTGCATTGTTTAAGGTATAATAAATGATTCTGATGATGGTGATGATGATGAATGATGATGATGATAACGATTTCTACAGTTGCAGTTTTATTATAGCAATTATAAATTGTCACAAAGTAAGATATGCATGATGTTGACCTTTGAATATCTTCTATCAAAGGGTTATCCTTTGGAAGTAAGGAATACACCACAGAACTGAAAAATATGGAGTGTGTATGTTTTCTGGACCAGACTAGCTAGTTTCGGCCAATTAGGCCTCATCAGTGACCCTCAGATATTTTCAAAATTCCACAATGGAAACATTGATCTCAAAGGACAAGAAACTATGGCCCATCAGGTTCTACATGTAGTGACCCTTTAGGACACCCTGGGGTGACCCATAACCCTAACCCTTGGATTACTCATCTGGATTACCCATTGGATCACCCGCTGATACCATGCCGCTTAATATGATTATGATATGGTTGCCCTTGTTGTTGGGAATGTTGGCTTTCTAAAACTCCTAGTTAAGCTTGAATGCAATAACCCAAACTGTAAAGACCAGCAGGGTTATCCTGGAATGACATACAAGTGCATCCAGGGTATCTTACTACAAAAAATCACCATTTAATCCTCTAAATCTGTGATGGAAATCCCATATATATCCAAATCATCCTGTCCCTACTCGTCCCGTCTTGTTCTGTCCATACCTGTCCTGTCCTGTCCAGTCCTGTACCATCATTTCCCGTCCAGATCCTTCTCATTTGTCATTGTCATCTCATCCAGTCCCAGTTCTGGCCAACCTTGTCCGATCCTGTCTCAGGTCTGTCCCAACCTTATCCCATCCTGTCCCAAGGTCTGTCCCACACATCCTGTCACAGGGCCGTCCCAACCTTATCTTATACTGTACTAGGTCTGCCCTATCCTTATCCCATTCTGTCCCAGGTCTGCCCCAACCTTATCCCATCCGGTCCCAGGTCAGTCTCAACTTTATCCTATCCTATCCCAGGTCTGTCCCAACCTTATCCCGTCTTGTACCAGGTATGTCCCAGCCTTATCCCATCCTGTCCAAGGTCTGTCCCAACCTTATCCCATCCTATACATCTGTCCTAACCTTATCTCATCCTGTCCCAGGTCAGACCCAACCTTATCCCATCCTGTCTCAGATCTGTCCTAACCTTATCCAAACCAGTCCTAGGTCTGCCCCAGCCTCGTCCAATCATATCCCAGGTCTTCCCCAACCTTATCCCATCTGTCCAAGGTCTGTCCCTTTCTTATCCCAACATGTTTCATGTCTATCCCAACCTTATCCTATCCTGTCCCAGGTCTGTCCCAGCCTTATCCGATCCTGTCACAGGTCTGTTCCAACCTTATCCCATCCTGTCTCAGGTTTGTTTAAGGTAGGGACAGACCTGGGACAGAATGGGATAGGGTTGGGACAGACCTAAGACAGAATGGGATAAGGTTGGGACGGACCTGGGAGGGGGTGGGTGGAGCAGACCTGGGACAGGATGGGATAAAGTCTGAACAGACCTGGCACAGGACGGGTTAATGTTGGGACAAACCTTGGATTTCTCTCGTGGTTTCTTCGAAGATCCTTCAAGTGGCTTGATTTGAGCTTCCATATGCTCGATTCAACAACTACAAGATAAGCTTATCTTGGCATCACCCTACATGAATTAGCCATGTATAAGCTTCGGAGAGCGAAGTATCTTGTCCTAGCTTGGCTCAACATGACTTGAATTAACTACAAAAAGACTTTTATAAGCTTTAACAATGGATGGTCGCTAGTTAGGTAATCTAATATTTTTGTGTCTTATATTACAGATGTTATGTTTGACAGCGATTCCGACGAAGAAAATTGCCTGCTGGTTGACACCGGTATTGAAAATGCTAACGTGTTCAAGTCGTCTTGGTGTGATGATATTAAACTTTTTCTAAAACGCGATAGCTACCTTGGTGTTAGAGGAACAACTGTATCAGAGGAGGAGCTTGAGTTTTTGAACTTCAAATATGACATAGATGGTGTGAGCATCGTATGGAAAGACATAGGAAAAAGTTTGTTACTGGAATATTCACATATTGCCGTTGCCCCGAGAAATAATCTGGACATAAGGCCAATCTATTCTGTCGCAAAGAAACATTTCAATCTGAGAGAATATGGGCGGATTGGTTTGTCAAATTTGAGAGACGCTTGTGGCTTCCAAGTAATATATTCTGCAGGTTGGGAGACCTGGTTAGCGTTTGTGCCAAAAATAGGTAATGAAATATCATACACAAGGGAAATGCTTCGCAATATAACAATTGTAAATCTGAAAAGGTTTCTAACAGAGTTTCAGAAGCAAATTAAAAAATTACTTGACCTTGGTGTGGCCACAGATACGTTGGCCAAAAACAATTTAGAGGACTTGAAAAGAATGTTTGTATTACCTGGAGACCGACAGATTATATTATCCGTATTTCAAAAGTCTCTTGAATGCACCGATCTACTTACAAAGGGTTTGCGACCAATACTTTATTCGTTTCGATTCGGTGATAAATGTAGAACTCCAGTGAACTTACCTTTTCTTGATGAGAGTGGTGTAGAGGACATCTGCGTACATGTAGGAATCAACATTAGTGATTATTTCCATGACATTCTTTGGTGCCGGCAAGGACTAAATAATGTAATAGGGAGGCGCGGAAAACTAACATCTAGCTTATCATTCTTTGAGTGTGCAAATTTTCAATCTAATTTGGATGAAAGAGGGGTTGATATCGGAAGAAAAGTGCTAGACATTTGTCGTATCCCGGATAACATTAGATTTGTTCAGATGTATGCTGACACTCCACACCGTCGTCCTCGGACAATTGTTCACCCTGTGTCAGCTGCTGTGATTTTGGCTAATGGTATTCTTCGAGAGAACAGTCAAACGAAAGTAAATCAGGAAGCACAAAAGTATTTGTCTGAGATACTTAATAATTTTAATCAGCTCCGAGAAAGTAACTGCCGCATGGAGTTTGTGATGGGTTTAAATTCGGTGTGTGGGAATCTTGTTCCCTCAGAGTTAATTGATGAATTCAAACTTTGTCAGTTGCTAAAAGAAGAGCCAATGATTGTTCCGTTTGAACATAGTGGAAACGTCATCGGATGCATAAGACAAATCGGGCTTCATTTATATGAACAACTGAACGATATTTACAGAAAAAGCAGAGGTACAGCTGATAGTGTTGCCGTATGGGATGCTTTTCAATACGAGTGTGCAATAGAACGGATGTTATGGGGTGAACCTTTTTGTTTGACTTCACATATTTATTCTGTAAACCTTGGTGTAGGTTTAGGTCACCCTACACGCTGTTTGACAGACCAAAAAGGGTTTCTGTGTCTGGAAGACAGCTCGTCATGCTGTGTAGATGAAAATACCATGCCACCCCTGTCTATTTATTCAAAGAATACAACCGTACAAAGTCAAATTAAACGTGTCTTTGGACTTCACAATTACGTGGATTCTAGCCCAACTGTAGCTGGCCGAAGGGTTGTTATGTGTCTGTTGAAGGATTTACATGAGTCAGGAAAAGTGTTCCTTTGTTTCACAGATTTTTTTCTCATGCTAAAACAATCTTCAGGAAACGAGAATAAAAAGATTGTCGGCGGTATTAACATAAGGGATCTGGCCAAAAACCTTACTCGTTCTGGAAAGGTGAAATGGCCAATGGTTTTCGGCACAGTGAAAACATTGTTCAATAATGACGCTGAAAAGATGGTAAAGGTGTGTATTGAAGGAGTCCGTGCGTTAGAACTTGGTTATTTTCCTGCGTTCCGTCAGAGTGATGAAAGCAGAAGTGAAGGATTAAACTGGCGGTACACTTACGGATTCTGGGTGTTAGCAGAAGAGGAGGGAAGAAATTATACTTATGAAATAGAAGCTGCAAGCTTACATACCCTTGTGCTTATGGAACTGGAAAAAATGAAAATTTGCCATACATCTCATTACGAAGGCAGTGTGTTTCCTTGGTTAAAAAGTGTCCTGGAGAAGATAGCTGAGAAAAACCTTAATAAGGAGGAAAAAACGCTTGTTCTAGCGTTTGTAACATGCGTGGCACTTCTAATGAATGGGTGTTATGTCGACTACCTGAACCTAAGTAGACTTGAGCGAAAATTGCCCCTAACACAGGTAATGTTGAGAATGCTTGAGGTGCAATGTAAGTTTAGGTTGGGTAACATCAACACATTTACACTATGGAGACTTCATCCCTCTATTCCTTACAAACTGAATCTTAAGAAAACATCTACAGTTAGTCAAAGTACACAACAAAATCAGGAGCAAGAAGATAAGATTAGAGATGAAAATGAACTTATCGGATTAGAAACGACCAATTCGGACACTGAGAATGCGGGACAGATTGAAATTATAAACAGCAGGCATACGCCAACTAATGAGTGTTTACATAAGGTAGTATGGAGTCCCGAAGAGTTGGTTATTTTGAAGGATGTTGTCTTTTCCTGTAGCGGGACAGGAGCACAAAGGTACAGATTATATCAACAGAAATGCATGAAAAGAGGGATTCAAGATCGAACATTGAAAGCCTTCCTGCGAAAAGTAACAAGAATGTTTCCGAGACAGACAAAACATTAGAAGCAGTAAGTTTAAACTGATACTGGACAAGACGCAGCGCATACAGATCATGTGACATTTGTACGGACTGCTCCGATAAACATGCAAAAGTTTAAATGATTTCTTACTGCACATTGGACAAATGGGGCAAATACTTTGCACTGTAACCTTTCCTGAAATATAAACATTATTTGAAATAACTTTGTTTTGTTTGCTTTGATGTTTAACGTCACCGTCAACACTATTAATGTCATTTTGGAGACGTTGCTTCCAATTTTGTGGGACTTTTACCCGACATTGAGATGAAATGACATTTTCCGTGGAAGACTTACCTTCTAAACGGATTATTTGAAAAAAAAATACTTCATGTAATCATATAGACCATTTGCCGTGACGTCACACACCTGGTCAATACAGAGTTTTATCATATGACGTCGCGTCTGAGAGTGTAATATTTTCGATAATCCACTAGTGGATTAAATATGCAAATTAGCTAGATACGTCCCGTAACGTTACATATACGACGTCCTTAACGACGTCGCGTTTACTAATGGTGGAATACTGATATTTTTTGTAAACAATCGTGAATAAAATGCGTTTTAAATGTCATATGATAAATAGAATCTTGCATTCGTGCTCATGTATTATTGAATTTATTAAACTCGTTGAGGAAAATGGATAAAAAGCTCGGCAAGCCTCGCATTTTATCCCTTTTCCTCAACTCGTTTAATAAATTCAATAATACATGAACACTCATGTAAGATCCTCTATATCTATCTTACCGAGGGGTTACCGACGGTCGTATTCAATAGAAAACAACGAGAATTAAAGACATTTTAAACCGTAGCATAAATGTGAATAAAAGAAAAGTCTTCCCCAAAATGTCATTTTCTACTTAATCAAACATCCCGCGAACGATTTCTAACAATATTTTATGTTGTTTTTTTTTATTTCATAAAGTATGAAAATTTTACATAATTTGTCATCGGTATTTGCACCATACTCATATTGACTTAAATTGCATTATTATCTGAATTTATCCAAATAAAAACTAATTAATTCTCAAAACGAGTTGAAAATGATAATCTACCGATTTAAATGTAGGAGTTTAAATCTGTTTGGCTGCAAAATATGAATATTTTTGATTTTGTTTATTTCTATCCTAACTTAACCCCGCACTTAAGTAAACTCCGTGACGTAAATAATTAAAATTACATTTATTCATCATTTGCAGCCAAACAATTACATTCTTAAAAATTTCGGTAACAAATCGTTTTAAAATTTATTATAATGATTATTTAGTAATTTCATATTGCTAAATAATACTGAGATTAACTCCGATATACATATATGTAGACTTTTATCCCCGCACTTGCGTAAACAACTCTTGACCCATGACGGGATTAAAGGTCTGTACGAGGAATAAAAAATTAATTCGTATTTTGCAACCAAAAATACTTAAATTCTTACAACTATCGGGAACAAATCGTTTTGAAATTCATTCTAATAATTATTCAGTTATTTCATATAGCTAAATAATACGTACTGAGATTAACGGCGATTTGATTCAAGTATCGTGTAAATATCGCCGACGAATTATGCAAGATTTGCTTATTATAACAAGTTGGAAATCATAAAAGGTTATTAGCAATCGTTGACACGATATATAAATGAGTAGAAACTGACAATTTGGGGAGGATAATTCTTTTATTTACAGTTATATCGCAGTTTAAAATCTCTAAAAACCGTTTATTTCTATACATTACGACTC
>OY757018.1:57500-100000 GCA_963580285.1 Lucinisca nassula
CTTTGTTATTTCCCTTGTTGAATACTCTCCCTTGAAAAAAGAAGTTCGGTAAAATTTACTAAAAATAGTAACAATATCCTACGCCAGGGTTGGTAAAAAGGCAACCCTAACCTAAGTACACACCAACCCTAAGCAAAATATACATCCGCTAGGGTTAGAACGCTAACGCTAATGCCAAATCGCCTATACCCTAACCCTAACCCTAACCCTAACCCTAACCCTAACCCAACCCTAACCCTAACCCTAACCCTAACCCTAACCCTAACCCTAACCCTAAAATGGTCGCAACGAAAATGTCTAAGTCCGAACATTTTTGTCACGACTTTAAGGCCCATCCATAAACTCATGCTGCCTTACAAAAGAAAAATTTCTATGCAGTTTCAAAGTTAATACCTTGATATATTCAATATAGTAATACGCTTGCTTTAAGTAAGCATATTTATGAGAAAATAGTGTTATAAAATCCAGGCTTTAGATGGTGTTCTGTTCCTAATTTTCAGTGATGTATGCGATGTTTAATGTCTCCTACATGTCTCAAATATCATGACGACAGGTGTACGAATGCTTGTCATTAATCTTTAATGTCCATATATTAAAGATATTCATGGATATATTTAATATCTAAAGTTCGTAGCTACTTACCGGGGCCCAAACATGGCAAAAAGTGCAAAATATTGGAAAAATGATTTTTTTCATTTTTGCGAATTTTGGCATCAGATAAGGTAAAAATAACTCATTAGCAAAGCCGAATGTCAAAAATGTAAAAATATTTGAAGAAATAAGACTCTCAAGAATTTTATCGCCACGAAAAAGGAAAATTGCAACACACATTTTTTCCTATATTCTGACCTCAACCGAAGTCGCAATTTTATTACATAGGCAGCTAGCAGGCCACCAATGAGAGGACCGAACACCAACCTATTTGTCTGCAAAACCAATTGCTCAAACTCTCATAAGAACAAAACTGACACCGAAAAAATAGTAAACCATATATTCCCATGGCATTTTTTGTCTATAACAAGATAATTTATAATTAAATACTTAAAAATTCAGAAATTACTGTTGGCGACTAAAATCCAAAATATTTTCCCTAAACCCTAAAAAATAATAAATTTATAACGAATTAAATTACTTCGGGTCCCAAAAATTGCCTCAGGAACATAACACCAAATTTATGATAAAATAGGAACAGAACAACAAAATTGTAGGAACAGAACACCATTTAGGAACAGAACACCAAGTTGACTCAGGAACCAAACACCATTTTTAGGAACAGAACACCATGATAACCCTAACCCTAACCCTAACCCTAACCCTAACCCTAACCCTAACCCTCCTAACCCTAACCCTAACCCTAACCCTAACCCTAACCCTAACCCTAACCCTACCCCCCTAACCCTAACCCTAACCCTAACCCTAACCCTAACCCTAACCCAACCCTAACCCTGACCCTAACCCTAATCCAAACCCTAGTTTTGAACAAAATTCTTGGACAAACCTCGTTTCAACCCCTTACCCTAACCCTAACCCTAACCCTAACCCTTAACCTTAACCCTAACCCTAACCCAACCCTAACCCTAACCCTAACCCAACCCTAACCCTAACCCTAACCCTGAACACCTAATACCTAACCAATAATATTCAAGCAATCTGCATCATTCCGCAACCGCAAGTAAGCAAATCACCTATACCCTAACCCAACCCCAACCCTAACCCTAACCCTTAACCTTAACCCCAACCCTAACCCTAACCCTTAACCCTAACCCTAACTCTAAACAACTAATACCTTTCCAATAATATTCAAGCAATCCGCATCATTCCGCAACCGCAAGTAAGCAAATAACCTATACCTAACCCAACCCTAACCCTAACCCCAACCCTAATCATAACCCTAACCCTAACCCTAACCTACACCGTCTAAGTCAGAAGAATAATAAGGTGATATAAGTCTGCGACTAAATACATGGTATCAAGTATCAGCTTGATACACCGGCTAAGTATGAAGAAAAATAAGGTGATATTAGTCTGGGACTAAATAGATGGTATCAGATACTGGCTTGGTACAGCAGCTAAGTGTGAAGAATAAGAAGGTGGTATAAGTCTGTGACTTAACACATGGTATCAGATACTGGCTTGGTACACCGGCTAAGTCTGAAGAATAATAAGGTATATAAGTCTTCGGTTAAATACATAGTATCAGATGCCGGCATGGTAGAGCGGCTAAGTCTGAAGAATAAGAAGGTGATATAAGTCTGCGACTAAATACATGGTATCAGATACTAGCTTGGTACACCGGCTAAGTCTGAAGAATAATAAAGTGATATAAGTCTGTGACTAAATACATGGTATCAGATACCGGCTTGGTACACCGGCTAAGTCTGATGAATAACAAGGTGATATAAGTCTGCTTCTACCTACATGGTATCAGATACCGGCTTGGTACAGCGGCTAAGTCTGAACAATAATTAGGCGTTATAAGTCTGTGGCTAAATACATGGTATCAGATACCGGCTTGGTACAGCGGCTAAGTCTGAAGAATAAGAAGGCGATATAAGTCTGTGACTCAATACATGGTATCAGATACCGGCTTGGTACAGCTGCTAAGTCTGAAGAATAATAAGCTGATATAAGTCTGCGACTAAATACATGGTATCAGATACCAGCTTGGTACACCGGCTAAGTCTGAAGAATAAGAAGGTGATATAAGTCTGCGACTAAATACATGGTATCAGATATCGGCTTGGTACACCGGCTAAGTCTGAAGAATAATAAGGTGATATAAGTCTGCGACTAAATACATGGTATCAGAAACCGGCTTGGTACAGCGGCTATTTCTGAAGAATAAGAAGGTGATATAAGTCTGCGACTAAATACATGGTATCAGATACTGGCTTGGTACAGCGGCTAAGTCTGAATAATAATTCAGTGATATCAGTCTGCTACTAAATACATGGTATCAGATACCTTCTTGGTACAGCGACTAAGTCTGAGGAATAATAAGGTGATATAAGTCTGCGACTAAATACATGGCATTAGATACTGTCTTGGTACATCCGTTTAGTCTGAAGAATAATTAGGTGATATAAGTCTGCGGCTAAATACATGGTATCAGATACCGGCTTGGTACAGCGGCTAAGTCTGAAGAATAATAAGGCGATATAAGTCTGCGACTAAATACATGGTATCAGATAATGGCTTGGTACACCGGCTAAGTCTGAATTATAATAAGTGATATAAGTCTGTAACTAAATACATGGTATGCTGACTTTGAACTATTACAACCAGAAGAAGGGCCACGTGAGTGGTAGTCTGCATGAATGAATTTGTTCTCCTGATTCTGATCTACACATACATGTTAACATTTCTTCCGTCCGCCGAGGCATTCTCGATCTATGAATCATTGAATATTGAGCAAAGCCAATAAATTGAAAAAAATCCTGGAAACAGCCATTATGCTTACTTTGAACTCTTACAACCTTGAGAAGGGGTATCTCAGGCGTAGTCTGTATACATGAGCTCGTAGTCCCCATTCCGATCTACACGTACATGTAAACCTTTTTTCTCTACGCCGAGGCGTTGCCGAACTACATAGTTCCAAAGTATTGTAAATTGGAAAAATAACTTAGCAAATTTTCATGTCGAGTCGGAAACAGCCATTGTGCTAACTTTGAAGTCTTACAACCTGGAGAAGGGGTACCTCAGGCGTAGTCTGTATACATGAGCATGTAGTCCCCATTCCAATCTACACGTACATATAAATTTTTTGTCTGTACGCCGAGGCGTTGCCGAGCTACACAATTCCAAAGTAGGCTATGTCATGGAAATTTCAAACTTATTCCAAACTTTGTTATTTCCCTTGTTGAATACTCTCCCTTGAAAAAAGAAGTTCGGTAAAATTTACTAAAAATAGTAACAATATCCTACGCCAGGGTTGGTAAAAAGGCAACCCTAACCTAAGTACACACCAACCCTAAGCAAAATATACATCCGCTAGGGTTAGAACGCTAACGCTAATGCCAAATCGCCTATACCCTAACCCTAACCATCTAACCCTCTAACCCTAACCCTGACCCTAACCCTAATCCAAACCCTAGTTTTGAACAAAATTCTTGGACAAACCTCGTTTCAAACCCTTACCCTAACCCTAACCCTAATCCTAACCCTTAACCTTAACCCTAACCCTAACCCAACCCTAACCCTAACCCTAACCCAACCCTAACCCTGACCCTAACCCTAATCCAAACCCTAGTTTTGAACAAAATTCTTGGACAAACCTCGTTTCAACCCCTTACCCTAACCCTAACCCTAACCCTAACCCTTAACCTTAACCCTAACCCTAACCCAACCCTAACCCTAACCCTAACCCAACCCTAACCCTAACCCTAACCCTGAACACCTAATACCTAACCAATAATATTCAAGCAATCTGCATCATTCCGCAACCGCAAGTAAGCAAATCACCTATACCCTAACCCAACCCCAACCCTAACCCTAACCCTTAACCTTAACCCCAACCCTAACCCTAACCCTTAACCCTAACCCTAACTCTAAACAACTAATACCTTTCCAATAATATTCAAGCAATCCGCATCATTCCGCAACCGCAAGTAAGCAAATAACCTATACCTAACCCAACCCTAACCCTAACCCCAACCCTAATCATAACCCTAACCCTAACCCTAACCTACACCGTCTAAGTCAGAAGAATAATAAGGTGATATAAGTCTGCGACTAAATACATGGTATCAAGTATCAGCTTGATACACCGGCTAAGTATGAAGAAAAATAAGGTGATATTAGTCTGGGACTAAATAGATGGTATCAGATACTGGCTTGGTACAGCAGCTAAGTGTGAAGAATAAGAAGGTGGTATAAGTCTGTGACTTAACACATGGTATCAGATACTGGCTTGGTACACCGGCTAAGTCTGAAGAATAATAAGGTATATAAGTCTTCGGTTAAATACATAGTATCAGATGCCGGCATGGTAGAGCGGCTAAGTCTGAAGAATAAGAAGGTGATATAAGTCTGCGACTAAATACATGGTATCAGATACTAGCTTGGTACACCGGCTAAGTCTGAAGAATAATAAAGTGATATAAGTCTGTGACTAAATACATGGTATCAGATACCGGCTTGGTACACCGGCTAAGTCTGATGAATAACAAGGTGATATAAGTCTGCTTCTACCTACATGGTATCAGATACCGGCTTGGTACAGCGGCTAAGTCTGAACAATAATTAGGCGTTATAAGTCTGTGGCTAAATACATGGTATCAGATACCGGCTTGGTACAGCGGCTAAGTCTGAAGAATAAGAAGGCGATATAAGTCTGTGACTCAATACATGGTATCAGATACCGGCTTGGTACAGCTGCTAAGTCTGAAGAATAATAAGCTGATATAAGTCTGCGACTAAATACATGGTATCAGATACCAGCTTGGTACACCGGCTAAGTCTGAAGAATAAGAAGGTGATATAAGTCTGCGACTAAATACATGGTATCAGATATCGGCTTGGTACACCGGCTAAGTCTGAAGAATAATAAGGTGATATAAGTCTGCGACTAAATACATGGTATCAGAAACCGGCTTGGTACAGCGGCTATTTCTGAAGAATAAGAAGGTGATATAAGTCTGCGACTAAATACATGGTATCAGATACTGGCTTGGTACAGCGGCTAAGTCTGAATAATAATTCAGTGATATCAGTCTGCTACTAAATACATGGTATCAGATACCTTCTTGGTACAGCGACTAAGTCTGAGGAATAATAAGGTGATATAAGTCTGCGACTAAATACATGGCATTAGATACTGTCTTGGTACATCCGTTTAGTCTGAAGAATAATTAGGTGATATAAGTCTGCGGCTAAATACATGGTATCAGATACCGGCTTGGTACAGCGGCTAAGTCTGAAGAATAATAAGGCGATATAAGTCTGCGACTAAATACATGGTATCAGATAATGGCTTGGTACACCGGCTAAGTCTGAATTATAATAAGTGATATAAGTCTGTAACTAAATACATGGTATGCTGACTTTGAACTATTACAACCAGAAGAAGGGCCACGTGAGTGGTAGTCTGCATGAATGAATTTGTTCTCCTGATTCTGATCTACACATACATGTTAACATTTCTTCCGTCCGCCGAGGCATTCTCGATCTATGAATCATTGAATATTGAGCAAAGCCAATAAATTGAAAAAAATCCTGGAAACAGCCATTATGCTTACTTTGAACTCTTACAACCTTGAGAAGGGGTATCTCAGGCGTAGTCTGTATACATGAGCTCGTAGTCCCCATTCCGATCTACACGTACATGTAAACCTTTTTTCTCTACGCCGAGGCGTTGCCGAACTACATAGTTCCAAAGTATTGTAAATTGGAAAAATAACTTAGCAAATTTTCATGTCGAGTCGGAAACAGCCATTGTGCTAACTTTGAAGTCTTACAACCTGGAGAAGGGGTACCTCAGGCGTAGTCTGTATACATGAGCATGTAGTCCCCATTCCAATCTACACGTACATATAAATTTTTTGTCTGTACGCCGAGGCGTTGCCGAGCTACACAATTCCAAAGTAGGCTATGTCATGGAAATTTCAAACTTATTCCAAACTTTGTTATTTCCCTTGTTGAATACTCTCCCTTGAAAAAAGAAGTTCGGTAAAATTTACTAAAAATAGTAACAATATCCTACGCCAGGGTTGGTAAAAAGGCAACCCTAACCTAAGTACACACCAACCCTAAGCAAAATATACATCCGCTAGGGTTAGAACGCTAACGCTAATGCCAAATCGCCTATACCCTAACCCTAACCCTAACCCTAACCCTAACCCTAACCCCTAACCCTAACCCTAACCCTAACCCTAACCCTAACCCCTAACCCTAACCCTAACCCTAACCCTAACCCTAACCCTAACCCCTAACCCTAACCCTAACCCAACCCTAACCCTAACCCTAACCCTGAACACCTAATACCTAACCAATAATATTCAAGCAATCTGCATCATTCCGCAACCGCAAGTAAGCAAATCACCTATACCCTAACCCAACCCCAACCCCAACCCTAACCCTAACCCTAACCCTTAACCTTAACCCTAACCCTAACCCTTAACCCTAACCCTAACTCTAAACAACTAATACCTTTCCAATAATATCCAAGCAATCCGCATCATTCCGCAACCGCAAGTAAGCAAATCACCTATACCTAACCCAACCCTAACCCTAACCCTAACCCAACCCTAATCCTAACCCTAACCCTAACCCTAACCTACACCGTCTAAGTCAGAAGAATAATAAGGTGATATAAGTCTTCGGTTAAATACATAGTATCAGACGCCGGCTTGGTAGAGCGGCTAAGTCTGAAGAATAAGAAGGTGATATAAGTCTGCGACTAAATACATGGTATCAGATACTAGCTTGGTACACCGGCTAAGTCTGAAGAATAATAAGGTGATATAAGTCTTCGGCTAAATACATAGTATCAGATGCCGGCTTGGTAGAGCGGCTAAGTCTAAAGAATAAAAGGTGATATAAGTCTGCGACTAAATACATGGTATCAGATACTGGCTTAGTACACCGGCTAAGTCTGAAGAATAATAAGGTGATATAAGTCTTCGGCTAAATACATAGTATCAGATGCCGGCTTGGTAGAGCGGCTAAGTCTAAAGAATAAAAGGTGATATAAGTCTGCGACTAAATACATGGTATCAGATACTGGCTTAGTACACCGGCTAAGTCTGAAGAATAATAAGGTGATATAAGTCTTCGGCTAAATACATAGTATCAGATGCTGGCTTGGTAGAGCGGCTAAGTCTGAAGAATAATAAGGTGATTAAAGTCTGCTATTAAATACATGGTATCAGTTACCAGGCTTGATACACTGGCTAAGTCTGAAGAATAATAAGGTGATATAAGTCTGTGACTAAATACATGGTATCAGGTACCAGCTTGATACACCGGCTAAGTCTGAAGAACAATAAGGTGATATAAGTCTGCGACTAAATACATGGTATCAGATACCGGCTTGGTACAGCTGCTAAGTCTGAAGAATAATAAGATGATATAAGTATGCGACTAAATACATGGTATCAGATACCAGCTTGGTACACCGGCTAAGTCTGAAGAATAAGAAGGTGATATAAGTCTGCGACTAAATACATGGTATCAGATATCGGCTTGGTACACCGGCTAAGTCTGAAGAATAATAAGGTGATATAAGTCTGTGACTAAATACATGGTATCAGAAACCGGCTTGGTACAGCGGCTAAGTCTGAAGAAAAATAAGGTGATATAAGTCTGCGACTAAATACATGGTATCAGATACCGGCTTGGTACACCGGCTAAGTCTGAAGAATAATTAGGCGATATAAGTCTGCGGCTAAATACATGGAATCAGATACCGGCTTGGTACACCGGCTGAGTCTGAAGAATAATAAAGCGATATAAGTCTGCGGCTACATATATGGTATCAGATACCGGCTTGGTACACCGGCTAAATCTGAAGAATAATAAGTGTTATAAGTCTGCGACTAAATATATGGTATGCTAACTTTGAACTATTACAACCACAAGAAGGGCCACGTGAGTCATAGTCTGTATAAATGAACTTGTTGTCCGGATTCTGATCTACACATACATGTAAACATTTCTAACGTACGCCGAGGCATTCTCGATGTATGAATCATTGAATATTGAGCAAAACCAATAAATTGAAAAAATCCCGGAAACAGCCATTGTGCTTACTTTGAACTCTTGCAACCTTGAGAAGGGGTATCTCAGGCGTAGTCTGTATACATGAGCTCGTAGTCCCCATTCCGTTCTACACGTACATGTAAACATTTTGTCTGTACGCCGAGGCGTTGCCGAACTACATAGTTCCAAAGTATTGTAAATTGGAAAAATAACTTAGCAAATTTTCAGGAAGTCGGAAACAGCCATTATGCTTACTTTGAAGTCTTACAACTTGGAGAAGGGTTACCTCAGGCGTAGTCTGTATACATGAGCATGTAGTCCGCATTCAGATCTACACGTACATGTTAACATTTTGTCTGTACGCCGAGGCGTTGCCGAACTACACGATTCCAAAGTAGGCTATGTCATGGAAAATTCAAACTTATTTCCAAACTTTGTTATTTCCCTTGTTGAATAGTCTCCCCTGAAAAAAGAAGTTCGGTAAAATGTACTAAAAATAGTAACAATATCCTACGCTAGGGTTGGTAAAAAGGCAACCCTAACCAAAGTACATACCAACCCTAAGCAAAATATACATCCGCCAGGGTTAGAGTAATAGGGGTACCCCCTAAACACCTAATACCTAACCCTAACCCTAACCCTAACCCTAACCCTACCCTAACCCTAACCCTAACCCTAACCCTAACCCTCTAACCCTAACCCTAACCCTAACCCTAACCCTAACCCTAACCCTAACCCAACCCTAATCCTAACCCTAACCCTAACCCTAACCTACACCGTCTAAGTCAGAAGAATAATAAGGTGATATAAGTCTTCGGTTAAATACATAGTATCAGACGCCGGCTTGGTAGAGCGGCTAAGTCTGAAGAATAAGAAGGTGATATAAGTCTGCGACTAAATACATGGTATCAGATACTAGCTTGGTACACCGGCTAAGTCTGAAGAATAATAAGGTGATATAAGTCTTCGGCTAAATACATAGTATCAGATGCCGGCTTGGTAGAGCGGCTAAGTCTAAAGAATAAAAGGTGATATAAGTCTGCGACTAAATACATGGTATCAGATACTGGCTTAGTACACCGGCTAAGTCTGAAGAATAATAAGGTGATATAAGTCTTCGGCTAAATACATAGTATCAGATGCTGGCTTGGTAGAGCGGCTAAGTCTGAAGAATAATAAGGTGATTAAAGTCTGCTATTAAATACATGGTATCAGTTACCAGGCTTGATACACTGGCTAAGTCTGAAGAATAATAAGGTGATATAAGTCTGTGACTAAATACATGGTATCAGGTACCAGCTTGATACACCGGCTAAGTCTGAAGAACAATAAGGTGATATAAGTCTGCGACTAAATACATGGTATCAGATACCGGCTTGGTACAGCTGCTAAGTCTGAAGAATAATAAGATGATATAAGTATGCGACTAAATACATGGTATCAGATACCAGCTTGGTACACCGGCTAAGTCTGAAGAATAAGAAGGTGATATAAGTCTGCGACTAAATACATGGTATCAGATATCGGCTTGGTACACCGGCTAAGTCTGAAGAATAATAAGGTGATATAAGTCTGTGACTAAATACATGGTATCAGAAACCGGCTTGGTACAGCGGCTATTTCTGAAGAATAAGAAGGTGATATAAGTCTGCGACTAAATACATGGTATCAGATACCGGCTTGGTACAGCGGCTAAGTCTGAATAATAATTCAGTGATATCAGTCTGCTACTAAATACATGGTATCAGATACCTTCTTGGTACAGCGACTAAGTCTGAAGAATAATAAGGTCATATAAGTCTGCGACTAAATACATGGCATTAGATACTGTCTTGGTACAGCGGTTTAGTCTGAAGAACAATTAGGTGATATAAGTCTGCGGCTAAATACATGGTATCAGATAACGGCTTGGTACAGCGGCTAAGTCTGAAGAATAATAAGGCGATATAAGTCTGCGACTAAATACATGGTATCAGATACCGGCTTGGTACACCGGCTAAGTCTGAATAATAATATGTGATATAAGTCTGTAACTAAATACATGGTATGCTGACTTTGAACTATTACAACCAGAAGAAGGACCACGTGAGTGGTAGTCTGCATAAATGAATTTGTTCTCCTGATTCTGATCTACACATACATGTAAACATTTCTTCCGTCCGCCGAGGCATTCTCGATCTATGAATCATTGAATATTGAGCAAAGCCAATAAATTGAAAAAATCCTGGAAACAGCCATTTTGCTTACTTTGAACTCCTACAACCTTGAGAAGGGGTATCTCAGGCGTAGTCTGTATACATGAGCTCGTAGTCCCCATTCCGATCTACACGTACATGTAAACCTTTTTTCTCTACGCCGAGGCGTTGCCGAACTACATAGTTCCAAAGTATTGCAAATTGGAAAAATAACTTAGCAAATTTTCATGTCGAGTCGTAAACAGCCATTATGCTAACTTTGAAGTCTTACAACCTGGAGAAGGGGTACCTCAGGCGTAGTCTGTATACATGAGCATGTAGTCCCCATTCCAATCTACACGTACATATAAATTTTTTGTCTGTACGCCGAGGCGTTGCCGAGCTACACAATTCCAAAGTAGGCTATGTCATGGAAATTTCAAACTTATTCCAAACTTTGTTATTTCCCTTGTTGAATACTCTCCCTTGAAAAAAGAAGTTCGGTAAAATTTACTAAAAATAGTAACAATATCCTACGCCAGGGTTGGTAAAAAGGCAACCCTAACCTAAGTACACACCAACCCTAAGCAAAATATACATCCGCTAGGGTTAGAACGTTAACGTTAATGCCAAATCGCCTATACCCTAACCCTAACCCTAACCCTAACCCTAACCCCTAACCCTAACCCTAACCCTAACCCTAACCCTAACCCTAACCCTAACCCTAACTCCTAACCCTAACCCTAACCCTAACCCTAACCCCTAACCCTAACCCTAACCCTAACCCTAACCCTAACCCTAACCCTAACCCTAACCCTATACCCTAACCCTAACCACTAACCCCTAACCCTAACCCTAACCCTAACCCTCCTAACCCTAACCCTAACCCTACCCTAACCCTAACCCTAACCCTAACCCAACCCTAACCCCTTACCCTAACACCCCCTAACCCTGACCCTAACCCTACACTAACCCTAACCCTAACCCTAAACACCTGATACCTCACCAACAATATTCAAGCAATCTGCATCATTCCGCAACCGCAAGTAAGCAAATCAACGTCCCCGTCAGCACTCTAAAGGTCATTTTGGAGACATTGCTTCCAATTTTGTGGGGCTTTAACCGACATTGAGATGAAATGACATCTCAATCCCTGTCTCCAAATGAAATCAATAGGGTTTATAAGCAAGGACTGTCCGACTCGCGCGCACCGCTTTGCCTGGGTAGGCTTAGATCCTCTAAGCGGTTTTACCAGTATTCGTGTGCGGGTCGGATTCAGCTCTGCGTGGAAGCATCATGCAGCCCATCTATTTCTTCAAGCCCCGATGGGCGGGGTTGGTTGGACAACATTACGCAAACAAGTCCGCGAAATAAATACCCCTCCGAACCCCACTTACTATAGAGAAAAGTGAGTGTTACAGGGGTATACATTATTTTCCTTAATTGAAGTAAAAACATAAGAGTGTGGGTACTCGTTAGAACCGCCTCATTTATTAAGACGGTTGTAAGTGATACGCATATAAGCTCTTTTATTGTTTTTATTTGGCGGCAGGGCTTGAGATGTCATTTCTTCTCAATTCCGGGTAGAATCCCTCCAAATTGGAAGCAACGTCTCCAAAATGACCTAAATA
This sequence comes from Lucinisca nassula, assembly GCA_963580285.1. Lineage (NCBI taxonomy): Eukaryota > Metazoa > Mollusca > Bivalvia > Lucinida > Lucinidae > Lucinisca > Lucinisca nassula. Next base: position 70,003 of record OY757018.1, read on the forward strand.
GTGTTGATGGGGACGATAAACCTTAATTCAAACAAACAGTTTATGTTTAACACAGTGCCCATATGGGCTTAGAAAAATAGGATGGACTGTTTTGTTTGTTTGATTTTTGGATAAAACGTCCCCTTCAACACGTTATAGGTCATTTTGGAGACACTGTTTCCAATTTGTGGGCATTTTACCCGACACTGAGATGAAATAACTTCTCAAGCCCTGTCGCCCAATGAAACAAATAGGTTTATAATCATTGGAGAGTCCGAATCGCACCGCTTTGCATTGACAGGATTAGATCATCTAAGCGGTTTACCAGTACTCGTGCGTGATTGGATTCAACTCTACGTGGAATCATCATGCAGCCCAGCGATTTCTCAAACCACGATGGGCGTGGGGATGGGGCGGTGGGTTGGACTGCATTATCCTTCCACAAAGTGCTGAAACTAGTCACACATGACGCTGGTAAACGGCTTGATCTGTCAATTCTTCTCCCTGTCGGATAAAATCCAAAAAGTTTAGGCAATGTCTCCATAATGACCTTAATAGTGATTCGGAACGTTGATCCTCAATTCAAACAAACAAACGTGGCGCGTCACGTGTAAGCCGAGCTACGTTTGAACCACAGCGGTGAGATACAAACACAGATTGCGTGTACTCGTTAGAACCGCCTTAGTGAGGCGGTTATAACGACAACACAAAATTTACGTTTAGGTCCCCCCGCCTATCGAGGCATGGAGAAAACTATTGGACTGCATGATGCAGAGCTGAAACTGATCGCACACGATACCAGGAGACCGTTTTGAAAGACTTAGCCTCACGCTAACGAGTCCGTGAAAGGAAGACTCCAATAAACCCTACTTTATATAGAGAAAGGTTGGGTTTATGGGGGTATGCATTATCTACCTTATTTTGTTCAAAAACATAGACTGTAGGTACTCGTTGGAACCGCCTCATTGAGTCGGTTCTAACGAGCACCCACAATCTCTGTGTGTGTGTGTGTGTGTGTGTGTGTGTGTGTGTGTGTGTGTGTGAATTCGGGTTTAACGTCGCTTTCAACAATTTTTCAGTCATATCACGACGGTGTCTGGTTGCGACAGGGAGCTCAATGCTCACTTTTATAGTGCTGCCTCACTGAAGTATCATGTCCCAGACACAGTACATGATACCACACCCAGTCACATTATCCTGACACTGGGTCGACCAGTCCTATAGCTGTACCCCGTAAATCTGAGTGCCAAGCGAGGAGCAGCTAGTACCATTCTTAACGACTTTGGTATGTCGCGGCTCGGGATCGAACCCGTGACCTCCCGTTCCCCGGAGCGGACACTCTACCAACTGAGCTATCGGGGCCGGTGCAATCTGTGTTGAAAGCATAAATTAGAGAGATGTTATCATTTAACAAAAAATGTGTAATTTCTGACAATATGTTGGACGCCATTTTTACACACAGACATGTTTTCCTTATTGCCTGCACAGGGAAAGTGGTGCGAGTCGGACTGTCAAATACACATACGCCCTATTGTTTTCATTCGACGACATAATTTGCCCATGCTATTATAGGGTCGCTACTCAGTGCTACTCAAAACAATAGGATACATGGTTCTGAAGTTATGCAATGCATAAGAAAGCGTAACGAACGAACGTACGAACGGACACGCCAGAAGCAATATGCCCCCAGCTTTTTTCAAAGTTGTGGCATACATATTCTCTACAACGTAAACTGATGTACGCAGACTCCTGCGAGTGTAAGTTCGGGCCCTCAATAAATGAAGGTACCAGCAATATGAGGGTCTATCCATCACGTGAACAAGTCCGTGAAGTGAACACCCCCTTAACCCTACTTTATATAGAGAAAACTTGGGTTTACGGGGGTATAAATTATTTTTTCTTATTTTTGCTGCAAGACATAGGTTGTGGGTGCTCGTTAGAAACGCTTCATTGAGGCGGCTCTAACGAGCACCCACATCCTATGTTTGAAGTAAAAATAAGAAAAATACCACCAATTTTCATCAGAAAAGGAGCCGTTTTGGAAATGTGAAAGAAAGCTATTTGTCACACGGGTGTTGTCTTCGTCTTCCGTTAGCTCACCTTACGCATGGAGCTCCTCTCCTAGTCTGTCCTACTTTCGCTCGCCGTTAACTGATGTACACAGACTCCTGCGAGTGTACGTTTGGGCCCTCAAAAATGAAGGTACAAGAAATATCGAGGATCTATACATCACGTGAACAATTCCGTTAAATGAACACCCCTTAAATCCCACTTTATATAGAAGAAACTGGTGTTTACGGGGGCTAAGATATTTTTTCTTATTTTTGTACAAGACATCGGTTGTGGTGCTCGTTAGAACAGCCTAATTGAAACGGCTCTAACGAGCACTCACTGCCTATGATTGCAGTAAAAATAAGAAAAATGCCACGGATTTTCATCAGGAAAGATGCCATTTTGGAAATATGAAAGAAAGCTATTTGTCACACGGGTGTGTATCTACGTCTTGGGTTAACTCACCATACGCATTGGGCATGGGCTCCTCTCCCAGTCCTTCCTAGTTTCGCTCGCCGTTAACTGATGTACGTAGACTCCCGCGAGTGTAAGTTCGGGCCCTCAATAAATGAAGGTACCAGCAATATGGAGGGTCTATCCATCACGTGAACAAGTCCATGAAGTGGACATCCCCTAAACCCTACTTTATATAGAGAAAACTGGGTTTACGGGGGTATACATTATTTTTTCATTTTTTTTACTACCACCACCCCCCCCCCCCCCCCCCCCCCCCCCCCCCCCACACACGGCTCTAACGAGCACTCACAACCTATGTTTGTCAGTAAAAGTACCACGAACTGCAACGGAATTTCATCAGAATATACGCCATTTTGTAAATATGAAAGAAAGCTATTTGTCACACGGGTGTGTTACCTACGTCTTGGGTTAGCTCACCTTACGCATGGGACACCGGCTCCTCTCGAGTCCGTCCTAGTTTCGCTCGCCGTTAACTGATGTAAGCAGACTCCCGCCACTGTAAGTTCGGCCCTCAATAAATGAAGGTACCAGCAATATGGAGGGCCTATCCATCACGTGAACAAGTCTGTGAAATGAACACCCCCTTAACCCTACTTTATATATAGGGTTTACGGGGGTATACATTATTTGTTCTTATTTTTGCTACAAGACATAGGCTGTGGGTGCTCGTTAGAACCGCCTCATTGAGACGACTCTAACGAGCACTCACAACCTATGTTTGCTGTAAAAATATGAACAATAACACGGATTTTCATCAGAAAAGAAGCCATTTGTGAATTATGAAAGAAAACTATTTGTCACACGGAGGATTTATCTACGTCTTGGGTTAACTCACCTTACGCATGGGGCACCGGCTCCTCTCCCAGTCCGTCCTAGTTTCGCTCGCCGTTCACTGATGTACGTAGACTCCTGCGAGTGTAAGTTCGGGCCCTCAATAAATGAAGGTGCCGGCAATATTGAGGGTCTATCCATCACGTGAACAAGTCCGTGAAGTTGACATCCCCTAAACCCTACTTTATATAGAGAAAACTGGGGTTTACGTGGGTATATATTATTTTTTCTTATTTTTACTGCAAGACATGGGTTGTGGGTGCTCGTTAGAACCGCCTCTTTGAGACGGCTCTAACGAGCACTCACAACATATGTTTGCAGTAAAAGTATGAAAAATGTCACGGAATTTCATCAGAAAATAAGCCATTTTGGAAATATGAAAGAAAGCTATTTGTCACACGGGTGTGTTATCTACGTCTTGGGTTAACTCACCTTACGCATGGGGCACCGGCTCCTCTTCGAGTCAGTCCTAGTTTCGCTCGCCGTTAACTGATGTACGCAGACTCCCGCCACTGTAAGTTCGGCCCTCAATAAATGTAGGTACCAGCAATATGGAGGGTCTATCCATCACGTGAACAAGTCTGTGAAATGAACAATCCCTAAACCCTACTTTATATATAGAATTTACGGGGGTATACATTATTTGTTCTTATTTTTGCTACAAGACATAGGTTGTGGGTGCTCGTTAGAACCGCCTCATTGAGACGACTCTAACGAGCACTCACAACCTATGTTTGCAGTAAAAATAAGAAAAATAACTCGGATTTTCATCAGAAAAGAATCCATTTGTGAAATATGAAAGAAAGCTATTTGTCACACGGTGGTGTTATCTACGTCTTGGGTTAACTCACCTTACGCATGGGGCACCGGCTCCTCTCCTAGTCCGTCCTTGTTTCGCTCGCCGTTAACTGATGTACGTAGACTCCTGCGAGTGTGAGTTCGGGCCCTCAATAAATGAAGGTACCAGCAATATGGAGGGTCTATCCATCACGTGAACAAGTCCGTGAAGTGGACATCCCCTAAACCCTACTTTATATAGAGAAAACTGGGGTTTACGGGAGTAAACATTATTTTGTCTTATTTTTACTGCAAAACATAGGTTGTGGGTGCTCGTTAGAACCGCCTCATTTAGAGGGCTCTAACGAGCACTCACAATCTATGTTTGCAGTAAAAGTAAGAAAAATGCCACGGAATTTCATCAGGAATAATTGGCACATGAGTCTTAGTCTGTTTAAATACACTTGTGGTCCGCATTCCGATCTACACGCACATGTAAAGATTGTTTTCCTACGCCGAGGCGTTCCCGAACTACACAGTCTCAAATTACGCCATGCCGTACAAAATACACACTTATTGAGAATCATTGTTATTTCCCTTGTTGAATTCTCTCCCCTGAAGCGCACCGGTTGATCTGAGTGTTCGCTTGTGGATAGAAAACTGTTTCTTTTTTTCAAGTTTCTCATGGTGTCTGCTCGATTGAGTAAAATTAATCAACTGAGGCGGTTCCAACGAGTACCCACAATCTATGTTTTCAAGTGTGGAAGCCTGGGCAAGCCTGAGTAAGCTCGTCATGGGTCCATAATTATTTTCTAAACTATATTATATTTTTGTTCATAATTATTGGTAAAGCAAATGCTTTAAATGCCTTAGCATCAGCATGAAAGTAGTGATAAAGACAAACAGCATCGATCGATTCCCAGAAGAAGATAATTTAACTACTTTATTGGATCCTATTTCTAAAGTGTCTGACCGTTGGCCATTAATAGCAAAACTACAACATATTTGTAGTGTTACTATTAATGTTCACCTCCGCGGGACGATGACCCCGTCAGACAGGCGGAGGAAAAGTGATTTTAAATGATTGTCACAATTTATTAATAAAGTGTCCAAATTAACACGAATCAAACAGTAAATTACTATTGAACAACACCCGTGTTCGCTTTGATTTGAAATGATTGTCACAAAATGATTACGTGTTGTACTATTCAGAACCAATCCTATCTGGTGAAAAGCAAATTAACAAAATAATCAACAATAAAATCACACTATTTACAACAAGGAACCAGTCCTATCTGGCGAAACTTGTTATCACAGATAAGCTTTGTTAGAAATTGTTATTAGAAAATGATCACATCGTCCTCAAAAATTAACACAATAATCAAACATGGAATCTTACTATTGATAACAACTGACCAGTCCTGTCTGGCAAAACTTGTACTATGATTGCATTCTCGCTCATAGACGCCGCTTTTAGCCGAGTTTGGCCTTTTTAGAAGGTACACACATTTCGCTCAGTCTCTTAGCTTGAGTTGCTGCCAAGCTGTGCAATTTCCCAATTCGTGACTGGGACTGTAAATTTCGCATTCTTTGATGCAAATATTTGTAAAAGTCTTGCACACCGGGCGGTTTAAACGTAGGTGTCCATATCCGATCTGTTATGCCCATATCCAAACATTTTTTGGCCAGCGCTGAAGGATTAAGTCCACTATTTTCAGGTTTATTCCGCATGTAAAGTACGTATGCTCTTTGTAAATCAGTCAGTTTTTCATTGGTAACAGCTGGTGATCTTGGGGTATAAAACTCTTCAAGTGCACGCCGTAAAATTTCAGGTAGTTCATCTAGAGTTTGAACAGATGTATATACGGGCAGTTTACACAACTGACTTGTGTAAGATGGGAGTGGTTCCACAATTACTCTCGGCTGATTATCGCAACTACTGGGAGCTACTTCTATCGGAGTGCTTGAAGTAAAGCTAGACAATGTTGTCGACTGGTCCAGCGTCGATTCTAGTTCTGCTGCACCCTGTATACCGCCTGTCGTATTCTGTTGATTCGTGGCTTCATCCACGTAAACGAGGGTTTGACCTGAAAATACTGCATTGCCCACCGTAACAAAACCACAAAATAATTCCTTGCATTTACATGAACAAACCTGTCTACTTTTCACCCGCTCTATCTCTTCAGCTTGACTATTCATTTGCTCTTCCATTTTATTTATACGCTTGAAAAGTTGGTCAATCTGACTGTCCCTCTCTTTAAGTTTCTCCTCCATTTCGGCTACAGATTTTTCACATTGCTCTCGGATTTCAATCTTCATACCAGTACATCCTGCTGTAACGAAAGCTTCGCACCCATTAATCATCTTCGTTACGGTTTCCACTAGATCTGGATCTTCAAGATCTTCCAACTCCTCCTCTGCCTCAGTCATCTCTGGTTCATGCGTAGTCATTTTAGTCTGAAACATGAAAAGTAAAAATAATGCAATGGCCAGAAATCAATAAAATAAACGTACACCTCCCATCAGAGACACCAAAGGGAAAGAAGCACAAAGCAAACAAAACATTTACTATTTTAAGAGCTCCTTGCTAAGATTCAGGGTCCTTTATACTGACCGTCCCAATGCTCTTCTTATTATGAAAACACGTCTTTACAAATGTATTGGAAATGTTGCCACCAAAAATGAACATTTGAGCCAGCGCATGACAAAACCTACAATAAGACAGGTGCGACCAGCAAAGACTCACATCAACCTACGCACCCAACCACTAGAACAAGGCCCTTTGCTTATGACTCAATCCATAGATAGTAGCCTGTAGTAGGTACATGCGATCAGCAATGACTCTGATCTGACTGCGCGGATGCGCAGGCTGATCTGAGTCTTGGCTGGTCGCTCAAGCCTTCTTGTAGGTTTTGTCATGCGCTGGCTCCTTTGCTGATGAAAACATCAGATATTTTCCATATTTGCGCTCCAAACATAGATTATGGGAACTCGACAGAGCCGCCTCGAAAAGGCGGTTCTGTCGGGTATCCACAATCTATGTTTTCAAGCAGAAATAAAACAATAATGTTACCCCCCTTAAACCCCGTTGTACGATATAAAAGTGGGGTTTAAGGGGACACAAAATTATACAGGTGTGTTTTCTGGATGTTCAGTTTTGGTTTGTTATTGCTATAGTTCGTCTTTGTACGTACGATTTGCTAACAGTTCAATTCTAGATAGCCGTTAAGGCTTTTTGTGGGACAATGACTGTCCGTTTGATTCGTAGCGTATTTATTATGACGAAGTTGATTTTTGTCTTAGCTCCTTTCCCCTTGATATCTTGGATGGGAGGCGTGAGTTAATCGTATCGATTCCTGTCCGATTCTTTGACATTTATTCAGCTTGGAGAACCACAAACATTTTTCAAATGTTTGCAAACCACATAATTTGTTCTAAGCACCGTATTAATCAAGAAAGTGCTTATCAATAACTCTTCTCAGTAAAACGAGGATGACAACCTTGATCTTTACTGTGTGCACGATGCATATGTTAGTAAAAACACCATAAAGGCTCAAAGACACCCCGCCCCACCCAGTAATTTCATTACTGACCATCAAAATCGGAGATTCTACTGTAGTTTAGTTAATTTAATCTTGTATCGTGTCATGCTCCATTAAATATGATTTGCTCTGCTATGGTTTATAATAATTTCCCTACCTGTTTTAACAGCGAAACTAATCCCTTTTCAAAAACAGTTGCAACCATTCCAAGATCTGCTATATTATTGGTTTAGCTAACCCTGGATTAGCACTGGTTTCGCATGTTTTGCAGTTGATTAAGCATGGGTTAGGCCTGGTTTACCTTGTTTTTCCAATGATTATACATGGGTTGTTACTGGTTTTGCCTATTTTACCGTGATTATGCATGGTTTGGCACTGATTTGCCTTGTTTGACCGTTGTTTAAACATTTTCACCTGCGGCTTGGCCTGTATAACTAATGAATAAGCATGGATTAGGATTGGTTTCGCTGTTTTACCAATGGTTTAGCATTCCCTTGCACTGGCTTTGCAAGGTTCACTAATGATAAAGCATGGTTAAGCAATTGTTTTGCCCCTTTTTATAATGATTGATCTCTGTTCAGCACTGGTTTGACATGTTTAATCAATCATTATACATGGTTTAGGAGCGGTTCAGCTGTTAAACAACGATTAAGAATCACCTAGCACTGGCTTTGCCTGCTTTGCAGTTGATGAAGCATGGGTTAGCACTGGTTTGGCTTGTTTAGCCATGGTTATGGCTGTGTAATAATTGGTTTTGCCTGTTTTATAGTTGACTAAGCAGAAATAAGCACTGTTTTCGCTTTTTTTACAAATGCATGTACATGGGTTATCTCTGTTTTAGCCTGTATTGCCCGTGTTACCATTGATTTTGCATAGTTTAGCACTGTATTAGCCTGTGTTACCATTGATTTTGCGTAGTTTAGCACTGGTTTGGCTTGTTTGGCCACTGTTTAAGCATGTTAACCTTCGGCTTGGCCTGTATAACTAATTATTAAGCATGGGTTAGCACTGGCTCGGTTTGTTTTTCCAATGATTATGCATGGAGTATCTCTGTATTAGCCTGTATAAGCCTGTGTTACCATTGATTTTGCATAGTTTAGCACTGTTTTAGCATGTGTTACCATTGATTTTGGATAGTTTAGCACTGGTTTGGCTTGTTTGGCCACTGTTTAAGCATGTTAACCTTCGGCTTGGCCTGTATAACTAATTATTAAGCATGGGTTAGCACTGGTTCGATTTGTTTTTCCAATGATTATGCATCGAGTATCTCTGTATCAGCCTGTATTAGCCTATTGTAACCATTGATTTTGCATAGTTTAGCACTGGTTTGGCCACTGTTTAAGCATGTTAACCTCCGGCTTGGACTGTATAACTAATTATTAAGCATGGGTTAGCACTGGTTCGGTTTGTTTTTTTTCAATGATTATACATGGAGTATCTCTGTATTAGCCTGTATTTGCCTGTGCTACCATTGATTTGGCATAGTTTAGCACTGGTTTGGCTTGTTTGGCCACTGTGTAAGCATGTTAACCTCCGGCTTGGACTATATAACTAATTATTAAGCATGGGTTAGCACTGGTTCGGTTTTTTTTTCAATGATTATACATAGAGTATCTCTGTATTAGCCTGTATTAGCCTGTGTTACCATTGATTTTGCAAAGTTTAGCACTGGTTTGGCCACTGTTTAAGCATGTTTACCTCCGGCTTGGCCTGTATAACCAATTATTAAGCATGGGTTAGCACTGGCTCGGTTTGTTTTTCCAATGATTATGCATGGAGTATCTCTGTATTAGCCTGTATTAGCCTGTGTTACTATTGATTTTGCATAGTTTAGCACTGTTTTAGCCTGTGTTACCATTGATTTTGCATAGTTTAGCACTGGTTTGGCTTGTTTGGTCACTGTTTAAGCATGTTAACCTTCGGCTTGGCCTGTATAACTAATTATTAAGCATGGGTTAGCACTGGTTCGGTTTGTTTTTCCAATGATTATGCATCGAGTATCTCTGTATTAGCCTGTATTAGCCTGTGTTACCATTGATTTTGCATAGTTTAGCACTGGTTTGGCCACTGTTTAAGAATGTTAACCTCCGGCTTGGACTGTATAACTAATTATTAAGCATGGGTTAGCACTGGTTTTGTTTTTTTTTTTTTTTTTCAATGATTATGCATGGAGTATCTCTGTATTAGCCTGTATTTGCCTGTTTTACCATTGATTTTGCATAGTTTAGCACTGGTTTGGCTTGTTTGGCCACTGTGTAAGCATGTTAACCTCCGGCTTGGACTGTATAACTAATTATTAAGCATGGGTTAGCACTGGTTAGGTTTTTTTCAATGATTATGCATGGAGTATCTCTGTATTTGCCTGTATTAGCCTGTATTAGCCTGTGTTATCATTGATTTTGCATAGTTTAGCACTGGTTTGGCCACTGTTTAAGCATGTTAACCCCCGGCTTGGACTGTATAACTAATTATTAAGCATGGGTTAGCACTGGTTCGTTTTTTTTCAATGACTATGCATGGAGTATCTCTGTTTTAGCCTGTATTAGCCTGTGTTACCATTGATTTTGCATAGTTTAGCACTGGTTTGGCCACTGTTTAAGCATGTTAACCTCCGGCTTGGACTGTATAACTAATTATTAAGCATGGGTTAGCACTGGTTCGGGTTTTTTTTTCAATGATTATGCATGGAATATCTCTGTATTAGCTTGTATTAGCCTGTGTTACCATTGATTTTGCATAGTTTAGCACTGGTTTGGCCACTGTTTAAGCATGTTAACCTCCGGCTTGGACTGTTTATCTAATTATTAAGCATGGGTTAGCACTGGTTCGGTTCGTTTTTCCAATGATTATGAATGGAGTATCTATGTATTAGCCTGAATTAGCCTGTGTTACCATTGATTTTGCATAGTTTAGCACTGGTTTGGCTTGTATGGCCACTGTTTAAGCATGTTAACCTCCGGCTTGGACTGTTTAACTAATTATTAAGCAAGGGTTAGCACTGGTTCGGTTTATTTTTCCAATGATTATGTATGGAGTATCTCTGTATTAGCCTGTTTTAGCCTGTGTTACCATTGAATTTGCATAATTTAGCACTGGTTTGGCTTGTTTGGCCACTGTTTAAGCATGTTAACCTCCGGCTTGGCCTGTATAACTAATGCTTAAGTATGGATTAGGAATGGTTTTGCCGTTGTTACCTGTAACTGAGCATCATCTAGTACTGGCTTTGTATGTGTTACCAATAATTAAGTATGGTTTAGCAATTGTTTTGCCCATTTAAACAATGATAGATCTCGGATCAGCACTTGGTAGACTTGTTTGATCAATGTTTATACAGGTCTAAGGACTGGTTGTGCTGTGTAACAATGGTTAAGCATATCCTAGCACTGGTATTGCCTGTTTTGCAGTTGATAAAGCGCGGGTTAGCATTGGTTTGACTTGTTTTGCCTATGATTATACGTGGGTTGTCACTGGTTTTGTTTGTTTTACAATTAATTTTGCATGGTTTAGTACTAGTTTGGCTTGTTTTGCCACACTTTAAGCATAATTACCTCCGGTTTGGCTTCTATAACTAATGATTAATCATGGATTTGGACTGGCTTTGCCTGTTTTACCAATGATTAAGCATCATCTAGCACTGGCTTTGCATGTTCTGCTTTACAGTCTATTAAGCATAAGTTAGCACTGGCTTGGCTTATTTTATCAATGATTATACATGGATTAGCATTGTTTTTCCCTGTTTTACAGTAGATTAAGCATAAGTTTGCACTGTTGTGCTTGTTTTGCCAATGATTATATATGGGTTATCACTGGTTTTGCCTGTTTTACTATTGATTGGCATGGTCCATTACTGGTTTGTCTTGTTTGACCACTCTTTAAGCATAATTACCTCCGGCTTGGCCTGTATAACTAATGCTTTTGCATGGATTAGGACAGTTTTTGCTGTGTTTTTTTTCCAATGAATAAGCATCATCTAGCACTGGCTTTGCATGTTTCACCAATGATAAAGCATAGTTTATAGGGGTTAGGGTTAAGGTTATAGACAAGGGTTATCAATGGTTTCGCCTGTTTTACCGTTAATTAAGAATGGGTAAGCACTGGTTTGGCTTGTTTTACCAATGATTATACATGGGATATCACGGGTTTTGCCTTTTCAACCATTGATTCTGCATGCTTTAGCATTGCTTTGACTTTTTGACTGCTGTTTACCTAACCCTTCTCAGTTTGTGTTTTGAAGTATATGGGAAAGATAGGATTAATTTGTAATAGGTATGTAAAAAAATATTTTCTGTTTACCGTTTGTCCACATTGGATTGAAACAGTCGTCGGTGATAAATTATGTTAGCAGTAACAATTATATAATTGATAACTGACTTATACCTTATGTATACTACCTTTTCCGTAATGGAAGGCAGTTGGGACCATTGCATTGTTTAAGGTATAATAAATGATTCTGATGATGGTGATGATGATGAATGATGATGATGATAACGATTTCTACAGTTGCAGTTTTATTATAGCAATTATAAATTGTCACAAAGTAAGATATGCATGATGTTGACCTTTGAATATCTTCTATCAAAGGGTTATCCTTTGGAAGTAAGGAATACACCACAGAACTGAAAAATATGGAGTGTGTATGTTTTCTGGACCAGACTAGCTAGTTTCGGCCAATTAGGCCTCATCAGTGACCCTCAGATATTTTCAAAATTCCACAATGGAAACATTGATCTCAAAGGACAAGAAACTATGGCCCATCAGGTTCTACATGTAGTGACCCTTTAGGACACCCTGGGGTGACCCATAACCCTAACCCTTGGATTACTCATCTGGATTACCCATTGGATCACCCGCTGATACCATGCCGCTTAATATGATTATGATATGGTTGCCCTTGTTGTTGGGAATGTTGGCTTTCTAAAACTCCTAGTTAAGCTTGAATGCAATAACCCAAACTGTAAAGACCAGCAGGGTTATCCTGGAATGACATACAAGTGCATCCAGGGTATCTTACTACAAAAAATCACCATTTAATCCTCTAAATCTGTGATGGAAATCCCATATATATCCAAATCATCCTGTCCCTACTCGTCCCGTCTTGTTCTGTCCATACCTGTCCTGTCCTGTCCAGTCCTGTACCATCATTTCCCGTCCAGATCCTTCTCATTTGTCATTGTCATCTCATCCAGTCCCAGTTCTGGCCAACCTTGTCCGATCCTGTCTCAGGTCTGTCCCAACCTTATCCCATCCTGTCCCAAGGTCTGTCCCACACATCCTGTCACAGGGCCGTCCCAACCTTATCTTATACTGTACTAGGTCTGCCCTATCCTTATCCCATTCTGTCCCAGGTCTGCCCCAACCTTATCCCATCCGGTCCCAGGTCAGTCTCAACTTTATCCTATCCTATCCCAGGTCTGTCCCAACCTTATCCCGTCTTGTACCAGGTATGTCCCAGCCTTATCCCATCCTGTCCAAGGTCTGTCCCAACCTTATCCCATCCTATACATCTGTCCTAACCTTATCTCATCCTGTCCCAGGTCAGACCCAACCTTATCCCATCCTGTCTCAGATCTGTCCTAACCTTATCCAAACCAGTCCTAGGTCTGCCCCAGCCTCGTCCAATCATATCCCAGGTCTTCCCCAACCTTATCCCATCTGTCCAAGGTCTGTCCCTTTCTTATCCCAACATGTTTCATGTCTATCCCAACCTTATCCTATCCTGTCCCAGGTCTGTCCCAGCCTTATCCGATCCTGTCACAGGTCTGTTCCAACCTTATCCCATCCTGTCTCAGGTTTGTTTAAGGTAGGGACAGACCTGGGACAGAATGGGATAGGGTTGGGACAGACCTAAGACAGAATGGGATAAGGTTGGGACGGACCTGGGAGGGGGTGGGTGGAGCAGACCTGGGACAGGATGGGATAAAGTCTGAACAGACCTGGCACAGGACGGGTTAATGTTGGGACAAACCTTGGATTTCTCTCGTGGTTTCTTCGAAGATCCTTCAAGTGGCTTGATTTGAGCTTCCATATGCTCGATTCAACAACTACAAGATAAGCTTATCTTGGCATCACCCTACATGAATTAGCCATGTATAAGCTTCGGAGAGCGAAGTATCTTGTCCTAGCTTGGCTCAACATGACTTGAATTAACTACAAAAAGACTTTTATAAGCTTTAACAATGGATGGTCGCTAGTTAGGTAATCTAATATTTTTGTGTCTTATATTACAGATGTTATGTTTGACAGCGATTCCGACGAAGAAAATTGCCTGCTGGTTGACACCGGTATTGAAAATGCTAACGTGTTCAAGTCGTCTTGGTGTGATGATATTAAACTTTTTCTAAAACGCGATAGCTACCTTGGTGTTAGAGGAACAACTGTATCAGAGGAGGAGCTTGAGTTTTTGAACTTCAAATATGACATAGATGGTGTGAGCATCGTATGGAAAGACATAGGAAAAAGTTTGTTACTGGAATATTCACATATTGCCGTTGCCCCGAGAAATAATCTGGACATAAGGCCAATCTATTCTGTCGCAAAGAAACATTTCAATCTGAGAGAATATGGGCGGATTGGTTTGTCAAATTTGAGAGACGCTTGTGGCTTCCAAGTAATATATTCTGCAGGTTGGGAGACCTGGTTAGCGTTTGTGCCAAAAATAGGTAATGAAATATCATACACAAGGGAAATGCTTCGCAATATAACAATTGTAAATCTGAAAAGGTTTCTAACAGAGTTTCAGAAGCAAATTAAAAAATTACTTGACCTTGGTGTGGCCACAGATACGTTGGCCAAAAACAATTTAGAGGACTTGAAAAGAATGTTTGTATTACCTGGAGACCGACAGATTATATTATCCGTATTTCAAAAGTCTCTTGAATGCACCGATCTACTTACAAAGGGTTTGCGACCAATACTTTATTCGTTTCGATTCGGTGATAAATGTAGAACTCCAGTGAACTTACCTTTTCTTGATGAGAGTGGTGTAGAGGACATCTGCGTACATGTAGGAATCAACATTAGTGATTATTTCCATGACATTCTTTGGTGCCGGCAAGGACTAAATAATGTAATAGGGAGGCGCGGAAAACTAACATCTAGCTTATCATTCTTTGAGTGTGCAAATTTTCAATCTAATTTGGATGAAAGAGGGGTTGATATCGGAAGAAAAGTGCTAGACATTTGTCGTATCCCGGATAACATTAGATTTGTTCAGATGTATGCTGACACTCCACACCGTCGTCCTCGGACAATTGTTCACCCTGTGTCAGCTGCTGTGATTTTGGCTAATGGTATTCTTCGAGAGAACAGTCAAACGAAAGTAAATCAGGAAGCACAAAAGTATTTGTCTGAGATACTTAATAATTTTAATCAGCTCCGAGAAAGTAACTGCCGCATGGAGTTTGTGATGGGTTTAAATTCGGTGTGTGGGAATCTTGTTCCCTCAGAGTTAATTGATGAATTCAAACTTTGTCAGTTGCTAAAAGAAGAGCCAATGATTGTTCCGTTTGAACATAGTGGAAACGTCATCGGATGCATAAGACAAATCGGGCTTCATTTATATGAACAACTGAACGATATTTACAGAAAAAGCAGAGGTACAGCTGATAGTGTTGCCGTATGGGATGCTTTTCAATACGAGTGTGCAATAGAACGGATGTTATGGGGTGAACCTTTTTGTTTGACTTCACATATTTATTCTGTAAACCTTGGTGTAGGTTTAGGTCACCCTACACGCTGTTTGACAGACCAAAAAGGGTTTCTGTGTCTGGAAGACAGCTCGTCATGCTGTGTAGATGAAAATACCATGCCACCCCTGTCTATTTATTCAAAGAATACAACCGTACAAAGTCAAATTAAACGTGTCTTTGGACTTCACAATTACGTGGATTCTAGCCCAACTGTAGCTGGCCGAAGGGTTGTTATGTGTCTGTTGAAGGATTTACATGAGTCAGGAAAAGTGTTCCTTTGTTTCACAGATTTTTTTCTCATGCTAAAACAATCTTCAGGAAACGAGAATAAAAAGATTGTCGGCGGTATTAACATAAGGGATCTGGCCAAAAACCTTACTCGTTCTGGAAAGGTGAAATGGCCAATGGTTTTCGGCACAGTGAAAACATTGTTCAATAATGACGCTGAAAAGATGGTAAAGGTGTGTATTGAAGGAGTCCGTGCGTTAGAACTTGGTTATTTTCCTGCGTTCCGTCAGAGTGATGAAAGCAGAAGTGAAGGATTAAACTGGCGGTACACTTACGGATTCTGGGTGTTAGCAGAAGAGGAGGGAAGAAATTATACTTATGAAATAGAAGCTGCAAGCTTACATACCCTTGTGCTTATGGAACTGGAAAAAATGAAAATTTGCCATACATCTCATTACGAAGGCAGTGTGTTTCCTTGGTTAAAAAGTGTCCTGGAGAAGATAGCTGAGAAAAACCTTAATAAGGAGGAAAAAACGCTTGTTCTAGCGTTTGTAACATGCGTGGCACTTCTAATGAATGGGTGTTATGTCGACTACCTGAACCTAAGTAGACTTGAGCGAAAATTGCCCCTAACACAGGTAATGTTGAGAATGCTTGAGGTGCAATGTAAGTTTAGGTTGGGTAACATCAACACATTTACACTATGGAGACTTCATCCCTCTATTCCTTACAAACTGAATCTTAAGAAAACATCTACAGTTAGTCAAAGTACACAACAAAATCAGGAGCAAGAAGATAAGATTAGAGATGAAAATGAACTTATCGGATTAGAAACGACCAATTCGGACACTGAGAATGCGGGACAGATTGAAATTATAAACAGCAGGCATACGCCAACTAATGAGTGTTTACATAAGGTAGTATGGAGTCCCGAAGAGTTGGTTATTTTGAAGGATGTTGTCTTTTCCTGTAGCGGGACAGGAGCACAAAGGTACAGATTATATCAACAGAAATGCATGAAAAGAGGGATTCAAGATCGAACATTGAAAGCCTTCCTGCGAAAAGTAACAAGAATGTTTCCGAGACAGACAAAACATTAGAAGCAGTAAGTTTAAACTGATACTGGACAAGACGCAGCGCATACAGATCATGTGACATTTGTACGGACTGCTCCGATAAACATGCAAAAGTTTAAATGATTTCTTACTGCACATTGGACAAATGGGGCAAATACTTTGCACTGTAACCTTTCCTGAAATATAAACATTATTTGAAATAACTTTGTTTTGTTTGCTTTGATGTTTAACGTCACCGTCAACACTATTAATGTCATTTTGGAGACGTTGCTTCCAATTTTGTGGGACTTTTACCCGACATTGAGATGAAATGACATTTTCCGTGGAAGACTTACCTTCTAAACGGATTATTTGAAAAAAAAATACTTCATGTAATCATATAGACCATTTGCCGTGACGTCACACACCTGGTCAATACAGAGTTTTATCATATGACGTCGCGTCTGAGAGTGTAATATTTTCGATAATCCACTAGTGGATTAAATATGCAAATTAGCTAGATACGTCCCGTAACGTTACATATACGACGTCCTTAACGACGTCGCGTTTACTAATGGTGGAATACTGATATTTTTTGTAAACAATCGTGAATAAAATGCGTTTTAAATGTCATATGATAAATAGAATCTTGCATTCGTGCTCATGTATTATTGAATTTATTAAACTCGTTGAGGAAAATGGATAAAAAGCTCGGCAAGCCTCGCATTTTATCCCTTTTCCTCAACTCGTTTAATAAATTCAATAATACATGAACACTCATGTAAGATCCTCTATATCTATCTTACCGAGGGGTTACCGACGGTCGTATTCAATAGAAAACAACGAGAATTAAAGACATTTTAAACCGTAGCATAAATGTGAATAAAAGAAAAGTCTTCCCCAAAATGTCATTTTCTACTTAATCAAACATCCCGCGAACGATTTCTAACAATATTTTATGTTGTTTTTTTTTATTTCATAAAGTATGAAAATTTTACATAATTTGTCATCGGTATTTGCACCATACTCATATTGACTTAAATTGCATTATTATCTGAATTTATCCAAATAAAAACTAATTAATTCTCAAAACGAGTTGAAAATGATAATCTACCGATTTAAATGTAGGAGTTTAAATCTGTTTGGCTGCAAAATATGAATATTTTTGATTTTGTTTATTTCTATCCTAACTTAACCCCGCACTTAAGTAAACTCCGTGACGTAAATAATTAAAATTACATTTATTCATCATTTGCAGCCAAACAATTACATTCTTAAAAATTTCGGTAACAAATCGTTTTAAAATTTATTATAATGATTATTTAGTAATTTCATATTGCTAAATAATACTGAGATTAACTCCGATATACATATATGTAGACTTTTATCCCCGCACTTGCGTAAACAACTCTTGACCCATGACGGGATTAAAGGTCTGTACGAGGAATAAAAAATTAATTCGTATTTTGCAACCAAAAATACTTAAATTCTTACAACTATCGGGAACAAATCGTTTTGAAATTCATTCTAATAATTATTCAGTTATTTCATATAGCTAAATAATACGTACTGAGATTAACGGCGATTTGATTCAAGTATCGTGTAAATATCGCCGACGAATTATGCAAGATTTGCTTATTATAACAAGTTGGAAATCATAAAAGGTTATTAGCAATCGTTGACACGATATATAAATGAGTAGAAACTGACAATTTGGGGAGGATAATTCTTTTATTTACAGTTATATCGCAGTTTAAAATCTCTAAAAACCGTTTATTTCTATACATTACGACTCGCAATAACCCCTTTGTAAATGTTGACCAGGCATTTGAAGTCACGGGAGAACGCTCTATATAATGTTGAAACAGGCAAACCTGATGCGACAATGTGCTTGGTTTCCGCGTGTACTTATTGAGAAATAAAAAGCACACAATTTGAAAATAGTAATGATAAGGAACTGATACAATCAAATCCCAAATTCTCCCCACAACATCACCAGGGAAAGAAGTCGAAACACCGAGTGACAACGACAAACAAAACGGACAACCGCCAAACCGAGTCAGCAGCTCTTTCCCAAATAAGTGGTGACTCAGATAACCAACCGTAACCAAAAATGAAATACAAACATGACGGATATGGTCACTTTGTGTTTTTTGTTGCACCACCTATGCTGCAGGGCGTAGGCTACGTTTGAGACAATGTTTGAAGTAGAAGTAAAACAAAGGTCAGGAATCGATACAATTAATTTACTCCCCCCACCCAAGACACAACAAGGAAAGAAACACAAACACGAAGCGACCAGACCATAATGGAAACCTAAACAGAGGAAGGCCAAAAGGACAGTTACTTTCCCACAAAATGGCCTAATGGCCATCTAAAATAAAAACACACATGTGATAAATAAGCAACAAACAATAACATAAATAAACCGCCACAGAAGAACCGCCTTGGAACGGTCAGTGGAAAGAATGCCACTGGGGGGCTAAAATCGATTTTACGTGGCCACAATCCTCGCTCTTACTTCTGCAGCGGTATAGACATTAATTTTGTTTAGTCCGCATGAAGGCTTCCTAACTCATCAATGTAACATATACGAGAACATACAAATAAAAAACTACAGAGATGAAACAAGGTTGAGGACTCGACAGCAAACAACAACAGAAATGCTGGAGCAAAAGAAACCAACAGTTAGACTCCGAGGGGCCCGACCGAATTGCATAATTATCGGTATATAAATAGACACCAACTAATAAAAAATACATCTCGATTCTTTCAAAATGTACAAAATATACCAAGTTGTTCAAAACCTTTTTTGAACTGTATCTTTTCTTGTCCTTTGGGATCTTTAATTCCCCGGGTAACACTGGGTAACCTACCATCATTGTCATCACCATTGTCATCATCCTCATCATGGTCTGTCATCCTCACGGTCATCTAAATTATAATTTTGACACGTTTAACTACAATTATAAGCAACTAACCATTTTATAACCGTCATCATTATCATCATCATTATTATCATCATCATTATTATTATCACCATCATCAGGAGCAGCAGCGCCATCAGCATCACCATAAACAACAACCTTCTATCACGTACATTCTTATCATAATTTTCAAAATGTTTACTACAAATATCAGCAATTTCACTTTTATAATCGGTATCATCATCAACATCATCCTCATCATCATCATTCTCATCATCATCATCCACATCCTGATCCTCATCCTCCTTCTCCTCCTCCTCCTCCTCCTCATCATCATCATCATCATCATCCTCACCATCATCATCATCCTCACCATCATCATCATCATCATCATCATCATCATCATCATCATCAACATCATCCTCACCATCATCATCATCGTCATCATCATCATCATCATCATCATCATCATCTTCATCATCATCATCATCATCACCACCCCATCATCATCCACCTCCTCCTCCTCATCATCATCATGCAGCAGCGCCATCAGCACCACCATAAACAACAACCTTCTATCACGTACATTCTTATCATAATTTTCAAAATGTTTACTACAAATATCAGCAATTTCACTTTTATAATCGGTATCATCATCATCAACATCATCCTCATCATCATCATTCTCATCATCATCATCATCATCCACATCCTGATCCTCATCCTCCTTCTTCTCCTCCTCCTCCTCCTCCTCATCATCATCATCATCATCATCATCCTCACCATCATCATCATCCTCACCATCATCATCATAGTCATCATCATCATCTTCATCATCATCATCATCACCACCCCATCATCATCCTCATCATCCTCCTCCTCCTCATCATCATCATCATCCGCACCATCATCATCATAGTCATCATCATCATCATCATCATCATCATCCTCAACCTCCTCCTAATCCTCCTCCTCATCATCATCATCATCATCATCATCCTCACCATCATCATCATAGTCATCAGTATCATCATCAACAACATAATAACCATCATCAATGGCAAAACTGGAGCTTTCCATTCAAGCTCAGAAATATACTTTTTTGCGGCCGAATGCGCAAGAGAAAATGCGCAACATTCGGTTGAACTATATACCCTAACCCTAACCCTAACCCTAACCCTAACCCTAACCCTAACCCTCCTAACCCTAACCCTAACCCTAACCCTAACCCTAACCCCTAACCCTAATTAGGGTCCCGCTGCCAAATTTTGATTTGGATTAGCTGACTCTACCTTTAATAACTTTTTTATTTTTAGAGATATTTATTTGCCGCCCATTTAAAAAATGTTCGTTTTTACGAGTTTTATCACATGCAAGTATTAGTTTTCCTATATCAGTACATTTAAAGTAAAATTTTTGGTCGTATGTAAAATTTCGATGCCAAATTTTAAACTTTTGCTCATTTTGTGGCCTTAAAGTGGTCTGTTTTGTATGATTTTTTGGCCCTAGGCGATTAGCTCGATGTTTTTTAATCTAATAGAAAAGATCTGTAACCCACCCACAAACAAAAAAGTTGCTAGATTTTCGAGGGAAGAAAGTTGTCTTCTGGTGTACACCTGGTAGACCACAAATTCTCTCTGAATGAAATGAAAAAATCGCAAAATTTCAACTTTTTTTATTTCTCAATAGATCTTCCCCAAATTTTCAGGAAACTTAAATATTAGATAGAAAATAAGATTCCCAAAGTTTCAAACATATATACTGAGATTTATTAAAGATATTAATATTTTTAGAGAGCAAAAAAGTCAAAATTTGGCATTCTGGGCTAACAGACTCCAAATTGGTAGTTTTTTTGAAAAAAAATCTTATTTTAATAATATTATCCAAATAAATATACTTATACAGAGTTATTTGCTTCATATACTTTCAAATGAAAGTGTTTTTATTGAAATATAATAGAGGATAACAGAAATATGTGCAAAATTTGGGCCATTTTAGGCTAATTTTGAGCTGTTTTTGAACATGAATTTTCCTAAGCTAATCCCGGCTAACAGTGTTGTTAATCTACACAACGTTCATAACTGTGTTAAAACTATTTATTTTTAATAAAAACATGTAGTAGACTCTTTTGGAATGAAAAATAAATAATGTTTTACATGTGTACCCCAAATCAGGGTTTCAAAAATTGGTATTTTAGGCTAACAGGGTTTAAAATTAGCCCAATTAAAATATGGTATTGAATTGCTAACAAGTAATAAACACTGGCAGGGTTTTCTACAACCATTGCATTAAAACTAAAATAATTCCTCCCTGCCGCAGTTATATATATTAATGTAGGTACATTGCATAGACTGAACTTTGCTTTGATATATACTTATATTAATGGACATCTTTAAGCGATATTCGCTTTGATATTTTAAGATGTCCATGTCCGCTGCAGTCTGATATACTGATATTGTTACACATGTATAAGCGGAGTCCGCTTTGATAATTCCTGAAATTTTTCTCTGCCGCAGTCTTATATACTTATATAAGTGGGTATATTTAACCGGTATATGGTTTGATATTTAAAGACTCCTATCTGTATTGCAGTCTCATACACAATCCTTGTTGTAAACATATAAGAAAAAGCTGATTGATAATTTAAGATATTCTTCTCAGCTGCAATCCTTCCTACCAATCTATTCATATAAGCCACTGTCTATATCATTATATACATTATGGATCTTGATCGCCTAACCGTGCTTCCTTCCAATATATATGTATCAGCCGCAGTCTATATCATTATATTTATTATGGGTCTTGACCGCTTTCCCATGATTCCTTCCAATACATATGTATCAACCGCAGTCTTTATCATTATATTTATTATGGGTCTTGACTGCCTTACCATGCTTACTTACAATATATATGTATCCGCCGTAGTCAATATCATTATATTTATTATGGGTCTTGACCGCCTTACCATGCTTCCTTCCAATATATATGTTTCAGCCGCAGTCAATATCATTATATTTATTATGGGTCTTGACTGCCTTACAGTGGTTACTTCCAATATATATGTATCCGCCGCAGTCTATATCATAATATTTATTATGGGTCTTGACCGCCTTACCATGATTACTTCCAATATATATGTATCCGCCGCAGTCAATATCATTATATTTATTATGGGTCTTACCATGCTTACCTCCAATATATATGCATCAGCCGTAAACAATATCATTATATTTATTATGGGTCTTGACCTCCTTACCATGCATTCTTCCAATATATATGAATCCGCCGCAGTTTATATCATAATATTTATTATGGGTCTTGACCGCCTTACCATGCATTCTTCCAATATATATGTATCAGCCGCAGTCTGGATCACTATTATCATTTTGGGTCTTGACCGCCTGACCGTGCATCCTTCCAATATATATGTCTCCGCCGCAGTCTATATCATTATATTTATTATGGGTCTTGACCGCCTTACCATGCTTCCTTCCAATATATATGTATCAGCCGCAGTCGATATCATTATATTCATTATGGGTCTTGACCGCACTACCATGTTTCTTGTATAAGTCTGTGGATAAATACTTAGCATCAGATACTCTCTTGATACAGCGGTCAAGTCTAAGGAATAACGGATAAATACTTAGTATCAGATATTCTGATGATATGATAAATAAGATATCTGATATGTTAAATAAGATATCTGAATTGTCAATTAAGATAACTTATTTACTAAAACATATAAGATATCTAAATAAGATATCTAAAAAAATAAATAAGATATCTAATAAAGCATATAATACATTTTAAATAGCATATCAGATATCTTATATATTATGTTATATAAGATATCTTATCTATATTAGTAAACAAGATATCTAAATTGGTATATCAAATATATTATTTAGCATATAAGTATTTTATTTCCGTTTGATAAATAGGATATCTTAAATAACATCGTTGACAGTTTGACTTCATTATATATTTTGTTAAAATATATTAGATATCTTATTGTCAAATATATCTTATATATTTAGGCAAATAAAATATCTTATATATTATATAAGAATCTTTTATGCTGTATAAGATATCTAATATATTAATAAAAATATCCGATACAGGATATAAGATATCTTATTTACCGAAATATATAAGATATCTGATATGCTAAATAAGATATCTAATATAACAAATAAAATATCTAATATTACAGAAAAGATATCTTATATAATATATCAGATATCTTATATATCATGTAAGATATCGTTTCTGCATCTTTAAATAAGATATCTTATTAAATAAATAAGATATCTTATATAATATATGAGATATCGGCTATGATATATAAGATATCTTATATGCTATATTAGGTATCTTATTTAGTATATCAGATATCTCATAGAAATCCTTCCCTACCACAGTCTTAAACACTAATATAAGTAAACATCTGTAACCAGTGTATGCTTGATATTATAAGACTTGCATCTCAGCCACAGTCTCATGGTCTTATATGGTTGTATATATGTAAGCGGAGTCCGCTTTGAAAATTTAAGACCTCTGCCGCAGTCCTACATAGTTATATTAGTCCACTTGAAAATTTAAAATCTTCCCATTCTGCTGCATTTTCCTTTACTAATAGTAGTTAATTACCTCTCTGCTACTGCCATTGCTACTGAAGTGTCTAATATTATTATATCTGCTTATTGTACACCCCTCAATAGCAACAAATTCACTTCTACTGCCTCTATTTATTATACAAAACAAAATAAATGGCATCAAAGACTGAGTCTTGAAATAATTCACAAAGACCCTTTAGAAATATGTTGCCAAATTTTCAATCATGCAAAATATAATTGTGAACAAGTTCCTTCAAAACGGGGTAAAAACACAATTTATAACACTAAATAATATATTGGGTCTTCCATTGTCCATTCCGGCATTATTGCAGCAAAATACAGCTTATTAAAGAAAAAAAACAAGAATGCCACTTTTTGCTGCCAAATTTTGACTTATTAGCGTCCAGCCAGATTTTCACCCCAAAATGCCAGAATTTCATACCCCGATGCCAGAATTTGACTGAAAATGCCAAATTTTGACACCCCGATGCCAAATTTTGAAACCCGGGATGCCAAATTTTCAGGAGGTAGCCCTAACCCTAACCCTAACCCTAACCCTAACCCTAACCCTACCCTAACCCTAACCCTAACCCTAACCCTAACCCTAACCCTATCCCTATCCCTATCCCGACTCTCTCCCAGAATTATCCGATCTATCCCTATCTTCTCCTATCCTTTCCCCCTATCCCTATCCCCCTAACCATGTCCCCTATCCCTATCCCGACTCTCTCCCAGAATTATCCGATCTATCCCTATCTTCTCCTGTCCCTATCTTCTCCTATCCCCTATCTTCTCCTATCCCTGTCCCTAACCATGTCCCTAACCATGTCCCCTAACCCTGTCCCTAACCATGTCCCCTATCCCTATCCCCTATCCCGACTCTCTCCCAGAATTATGCGATCTATCCCTATCTTCTCCTGTCCCTATCTTCTCCTATCCCTGTCCCTAACCATGTCCCCTAACCCCTATCCCTAACCATGTCCCCTATCCCTATCCCCTATCCCGACTCTCTCCCAGAATTATCCGATCTATCCCTATCTTCTCCTGTCCCTATCTTCTCCTATCCCTGTCCCTATCTCTATCTTCTCCTGTCCCTAACCCCTGTCCCTCAACCTCTCCTGACTCTGTCCCAGACATATCCATGTCCTGTCTTGTCTCTCTCCCTCTCCCGATTCTGTCCCAGTTCCTCGCCTTGTCCTGTCCCTGAACCTATCCCGACTCTCCCTATCTATCCTTATCCTGTCCCTATCCCGACTGTATCACACATGGTCATCACAGGGTGTCCCAAATGGTCAACAAGGATGTCCCGCATGGTCATCCCAGGGTGTCCCATGGTGTCCCAAATGGTCAACAAGGATGTCCCGCATGGTCATCCCAGGGTGTCCCATGGTGTCCCACATTGTCACCAAGGGTGTCCCAGGGTCATCCCAGGGTAACTCGACTTTCATTCTACATTGCATAAGAAAGGGATTTTATACCCTTTTTGGACAATTTTTCATACATTTCAGCAGGGTGATTTCCTAACCATTTTCCGATGGAAGTACCAGTACTATAAAATCACTACAGCCACCTAGTCCATCATTATCATCATAGTTATCATCAACAACAACTACATTTTCCATGATAATTAATCTTTGAGTTTCTATCTCTTTTTAACACTAAAAACTTTTCTTGCATTTTTACTATAAATAAATTTACACTGCTTATATCATCATCATCATCATCATCATCATCATCATCATCATCATCACCATTATCACCATCATCATCATTAACATCAACATTATACTAACAAAAATACCAAAAATATTCAACAATTTAATAACAAAATCGTCTCAAAATATTAATCTTAAACATAAAGGATAACAAAAATCACCTTGTGATATTTTTAAATAAAAAATAATAAATAAAATTTTTCTTCTACCTTGATAATCAAATCCTTCCTATTTTCCATTAGAATATATCAAAGCACGTCACTATCTGAACACTACAAGATGCATACTGCAACTAAAATCAATATCATAATCAAAGTGCGCGCGCACATAAATTAATAGCCAATAAAAATGAAGCATATATATATATATATATCTCATCTCATCTCATCTCAACATTCGGTTATTCCTTGAACCCTAACCCTAACCCTAACCCTAACCCTAACCCTAACCCTAACCCCTAACCCTAACCCTAACCCTAACCCTAACCCTAACCCTAACCCCTAACCCTAATTAGGGTCCCGGTGCCAAATTTTGATTTGGATTAGCTGACTCTACCTTTAATAACTTTTTTATTTTTAGAGATATTTATTTGCCGCCCATTTAAAAAATGTTCGTTTTTACGAGTTTTATCCCATGCAAGTATTAATTTTCCTATATCAGTATATTTAATGTAAAATTTTTGGTCATATGTAAAATTTCGATGCCAAATTTTAAACTTTTGCTTATTTTGTGGCCTTAAAGTGGTCTGTTTTGTATGATTTTTTGGCCCTAGGCGATTAGCTCGATGTTTTTTAATCTAATAGAAAAGATCTGTAACCCACCCACAAACAAAAAAGTTGCTAGATTTTCGAGGAAAGAAAGTTGTCTTCTGGTGTACACCTGGTAGACCACAAATTCTCTCTGAATAAAATGAAAAAATCGCAAAATTTCAACTTTTTTTATTTCTCAATAGATCTTCCCCAAATTTTCAGGAAACTTAAATATTAGATAGAAAATAAGATTCCCAAAGTTTCAAACATATATACTGAGATTTATTGAAGATATTAATATTTTTAGAGAGCAAAAAAGTCAAAATTTGGCATTCTGTGCTAACAGACTCCAAATTGGTAGTATTTTTGAAAAAAAATCTTATTTTAATAATATTATCCAAATAAATATATTTATACAGATTTATTTGCTTCATTTACTTTCAAATGAAGGTGTTTTTATTGAAATATAATAGAAGATAAAAGAAATATGTGCAAAATTTTGGCCATTTTGGGCTAATTTTGAGCTATTTTTGAACAAAAATTTTCCTAAGCTAATCGCGGCTAACAGTGTTGTTAATCTACACAACGTTCATAACTGTGTTAAAACTATTCATTTTTAATAAAAACACGTAGTAGACTCTTATGGAATGAAAAATAAATAATGTTTTACATGTGTACCCCAAATCAGGGTTTTAAAAATTGGTATTTTAGGCTAACAGGGTTTAAAATTAGCCCAATTAAAATATGGTATTGAATTGCTAACAAGTAATAAACACTGGCAGGGTATTGCATTAAAACTAAAATAATTCCTCCCTGCTGCAGTTATATATATTAATGTAGGTGTATTGCATAGACCGGAATCTGCTTTGATATATACTTATATTATTGGACATCTTTAAGCGATATACGCTTTGATATTTTAAGATTTCCATGTCCGCCGCAGTCTGATATACTGATGTTGTTACACATGTATAAGCGGAGTCCGCTTTGATAATTCCTGAAATTCTTCTCCGCCGCAGTCTTATATACTTATATAAGTGGGTATATTTAACCGGTATATGGTTTGATATTTAAAGACTCCTATCTGTATTGCAGTCTCATACACTAACCTTATTGTAAACATATAAGAAAAAGCTGATTGATAATTTAAGATATACTTCTCAGGTGCAATCCTTCCTACCAGTATATTCGTAAAAGCCACTGTCTATATCATTATATACATTATGGATCATGACCGCCTAACCTTGCTTCCTTCCAATATATATGTATCAGCCGCAGTCTATATCATTATATTTATTATGGGTCTTGACCGCTTTCCCATGATTCCTTCCAATACATATGTATCAACCGCAGTCTTTATCATTATATTTATTTTGGGTCCTGACTGCCTTACCATGCTTACTTCCAATATATATGTATCTGCAGCAGTCAATATCATTATATTTATTATTGGTCTTGACAGCCTTACCATGCTTCCTTCCAATATATATGTATCCGCCGCAGTCAATATCATAATATTTATTATAGGTCTTGACCGCCTAACCATGCTTCCTTCCAATATATATGTATCAGCCGCAGTCTATATCATTATATTTATTATGGGTCTTGACCGTCTTACCATGCTTACTTCCAATATATATGCATCCGCCGCAGTCAATATCATTATATTTATTATGGGTCTTGACCGTCTTGCCATGCTTACTTCCAATATATATGCATCCGCCGTAGTCAATATCATTATATTTATTATGGGTCTTGACCTCCTTACCATGCATTCTTTCAATATATATGTATCCGCCGCAGTTTATATCATAATATATATTATGGGTCTTGACCGCCTTACCTTGCATTCTTCCAATATATATGTATCAGCCTTAGTCTGTATCACTATTATCATTTTGGGTCTTGACCGCCTGACCGTGCATCCTTCCAATATATATGTCTCCGCCGCAGTCTATATCATTATATTTATTATGGGTCTTGACCGCCTTACCATGCTTCCTTCCAATATATATGTATCAGCCACAGTCGATATCATTATATTCATTATGGGTCTTGACCGCACTACCATGTTTCTTGTATAAGTCTGTGGATAAATACTTAGCATCAGATACTCTCTTGATACAGCGGTCAAGTCTAAGGAATAACGGATAAATACTTAGTATCAGATATTCTGATGATATGATATATAAGATAACAGATATGTTAAATAAGATATCTGAATTGTCAATTAAGATATCTTATTTACTAAAACATGTAAGATATCTTATATGCTAAATAAGATATCTAAAAAAATAAATAAGATATCTAATAAAGCATATAATACATTTTAAATAGCATATCAGATATCTTATATATTATGTTATATAAGATATCTTATCTATATTAGTAAATAAGATATCTAAATTGGTATATGAAATATATTATTTAGTATATAAGATATTTATTTCCGTTTGATAAACAGGATATCTTAAATAACATCGTTGACAGTTTGACTTCATTATATATTTTGTTAAAATATATTAGATATCTTATTTGTCAAATAATATATCTTATATATTTAGGCAAATAAAATATCTTATATATTATATAAGATATCTTTTATGCTGTATAAGATATCTAATATATTAATAAAGATATCCGATACAGGATATAAGATATCTTATTTACCGAAATATATAAGATATCTGATATGCTAAATAAGATATCTAATATACCAAATAAAATATCTAATATTACAGAAAAGATATCTTATATAATATATCAGATATCTTATATATCATGTAAGATATCGTTTCTGCATCTTTAAATAAGATATCTTATTAAATAAATAAGATACCTTATATAATATATGAGATATCGGCTATGTTATATAAGATATCTTATATGCTATATTAGATATCTTATTTAGTATATCAGATATCTCATAGAAATCCTTCCCTACCACAGTCTTAAACACTAATATAAGTAAACATCTGTAACCAGTGTATGCTTGATATTATAAGACTTGCATCTCAGCCACAGTCTCATGGTCTTATATGGTTGTATATATGTAAGCGGAGTCCGCTTTGAAAATTTAAGACCTCTGCCACAGTCCTACATAGTTATATTAGTCCACTTGAAAATTTAAAATCTTCACATTCTGCTGCATTTTCCTTTACTAATAGTAGTTGATTACCTCTCTGCTACTGCCATTGCTGCTGAAGTGTCTAATATTATAATATCTGCTTATTGTACACCCCTCACTAGCAACAAATTCACTTCTACTGCCTCTATTTATTATACAACACAAAATAAATGGCATCAAAGACTGAGTCTTGAAATAATTCACAAAGACCCTTTAGAAATATGTTGCCAAA